>JAIUZE010008692.1:0-43760 GCA_022085475.1 Heliosperma pusillum | reverse complement strand
TGGACGACCACAATTTATCATTAGAGTATGATTTTTCTACATCTCTGAAAGGCACACAACATATTATAGTATATTTTTTTTTGTGATACTTATTGGTTAGTGTTGTGATACTGTGTTTAGAAAGGTGTGATATTGTTTTGACAAGACATTATTACTCCATCCTAGTTTACTCTAGCTGTGTGCTCCATCCTAGTTTTCTTAATGTTTGAATTTTGTTATTTATTTATGTTTGAAACAGCGAGGTTGTTGCCGTCTATGGCGATGGTCGATCACTTACCAGAGGGGATATTTTGTCCTTGCGTCCAACTGTGCCTGTCAATACTGCCGTGATTGAATGTTGGACACTTATTTTGAACCACATTGAGCACACAGAAAAAAGTGAAACAAGTTTAATGTTTTTTGGAATTGGGCACATGGTAAGACATTGTATTAAGTTTTATGTATGCATATTCAGACTTCAGATAGGAGGAATAACTCATCTAAAAAAACAACTTGTTACGTTTTTTTATACAACAGAATGTTATACACACTTTGATTGAACAGGAAGGAAAAGGGGATGAAAACAAGGATCAGAATATACAAAAGCTTTTTGACACATGGGATGAATTTGTATCAAAGAACACTGTTCCCTGCAACTGGAAGGCAGATCTTGTTTTTGTGCCGATGGTATGGGAAGATCATTATTTCTATGTTTGTATAAATTTCACTCGCGAGATGGTTGAAGTGCTGGACAATACAAAGTATGACCAATGGGAGGAAACAATTATATACAAGGCTGCAAATTTATTGGTATGGTTTACTGATACTTCTGAATTGGTTATGAAATTGTCACTGACAGTATGTTGAGTAATTGTTTGATTATGAAATTGTCAGTAATCATTTCGTAAAATGTTGGTGACTAGCAGAAGTGACATATTTTAATGTGATATTGTTATGCATGTAATGTGATATTGTTGTGTTTAAAGTGTGATATTGTATTAGAACATGTTGACAATATATTGGTTATGAAATTGTCACTGACAGTATGTTGAGTAATTGTTTGATTATGAAATTGTCAGTCAGTAATCATTTCGTTTAATTTTGTAGGCTAGTCATATGAGTGACTACTTGGAAGGAAAGGGTGATGAAAGAGCAGTAGATTTAATTGCATTTCCAGTTGTGCACATCAAATTCAATTGGCAAACTTATGAGGAAAACAATATTGAATCTGGAAATTTCTTAATGATGCACATGATTCGGTATGAGGGGGATATTTTTGAGGCTGACCTGAAGTTAAAAGTGTATAGGCGCTACTACTGGGCAGAAATGGCAGCAGCGTTGCTTTTAGCTGACATAAATGAGGAGAGGGCGAATTTGATTGACAGGGTTAAAAAATTCAGTCTGACTAAAGACGAAATTTGGAAAGAAGTGAAGCCAAAGAGAGGAAAGACTGGAACTGTAAAGGAAAAGAAGGGTGCAGCTGAAGAGGAGGTTGATAAAGTAGATAGTTTCACAAAGGAGAAGGAGGATACTATCGAGATAACAAGGATTAACACTGAAATACATGTACTTCATAACCCCCCTAGACAATATGACACAATACAAGGGGATATTGAAGATGGACAACCAAAAAGAGTCTTTAAACGCTACAAGAGGCCTGCACACAGTAGGGGTAGAGGTCAGAGTAGAGGTCGTGGAAGAAATTATTCTCAGTAGTTAGATTGGCTTGACAATGATCTTTTATGTAATGTAATAGTGAAACTATTAGTGACACTCTTATTTTGTGATACTGTTTGGGATTCTGAATGAAATGGTATCTGATATGTATTGATATCGTAAAATGTTGGTGATTAGCAAAAGTGACATATTTTAATGTGATATTGTTATGCATGTAGTGTGATATTGTTGTGTTTAAAGTGTGATATTGTACTAGAACATGTTGACAATATATTGATATTGATATTGTAGACAAGGGTGATGGTGAACTTGTTGACAAAGTAACATTGTTTCTTGTAACATGTGTGATATTGTTTGATATAACATGTGATATTGTGGTTTCATTAGTGTGATATTGTATATATGAGAGTATGAACTATTAGGTTAATATATTAAAGAAAGATGGAGAAACATAAATTCTTTATTTAACAACTTGAAGAAAATGGAAAAACGTTACACAAATATAACTATTGTGGTATTTCTGTGACAATATAAAGAGTATACGATGGAAACAATTTGGAACAATATTCTAAGAATGAACAAATTGTGTTTGCTTAATTTCTTAATTGAAGATAATGAAAACAAAAATCTTATTTGCTTAATTGAAGTTGTACTATGGACGTCATCAGCATGTACCCCGTACTGTTAAAGAATATCCGAGAGGGGAGAAATCTGCAAAAGGAAAGGAAAGAAAAAAACATCTTAGTATCATATTTATAAATGTGAAATTGGTACAACTACTACTATTGTTAAGTTATGTGATATTGTATTAGAGGACAGGTGATATTATGTACGTGGAACTGTGATATTGTTAAAACAGGTGCGTCTTAATTGTTGAACAAAAAACATGAACTTAAATAGAAATTAATTGAGCATCAGAGAAAAAGGTAATTTAAAATAATATATTGAAACATAAGAGAATGGGGCAACAAAAATAACTAACCTCAGAGGCATTATCGGTAGAATGACGTAAAGTTGGATCATCAGAAGAAGAATTCGGACAGTTACGTTTATCATGATGTGCCATTTGTTTACAATTATTGCAGAATCTTTTCGGCTTTTGTGCCTTTGCAATGCACTGTTGTTTCTTAGAGGTCAACCTCTTCCTACTTCCCTTGTTTTTTGATTCCACAGGTGGTAATATATGAAGCTCAGTTGAAGACTTACACCCGAGAAGCATCTCTAACTCTTGTTGTTTCGTCATTGTTTCAGAAACCGGCTGCAATCTATGTCTAAATGTCTTCAGCAGATCAGTGAGCTCGATTACTTTAATTGCAGGTTCGGGTTGAGATTTTAATAGAGTCAAGGTGGAGTAGAACTCTGACCAAACAGTTGAAACATGCATCTTGATCACATCCGATGAATCAAAGTCGTCCATCAACTGCCCATGAACATCATAAAGAGGCATTTTTTTGGTATTCTTTATCCACCTACTAAGAAGATACTTATCAGGTATCTTCTTCACCCCTTTACCTGAGAAGATCCATATAATGTGTTTGCATATGTAGCCTTTTCTCTCAAACATCTTGCATGAACATTGTGCATCAAATGTTGTAGGATTAAATGCTACTATGTAGGTCTTACGCAATATGGAATCTTCAACATCAAGGACCCTTGTAGTGGCATCCCTTGAACAATCTCCAGCACTACATGAATGCAAAGAATCGATACACTGTTGTTGGAATTCGTAAAACAGTGAGTGTGTGTATACAGTGGACGCGTGAATCTCTAGGTGAAGAAGGGTTTTGGTTTGAGGTAGCGAGTGGTCACTATCTCTATCAAGAGACTATTGCGTATACCGTTGCTGATCCATAGCACTCTGGAAGCGCATCAAAAACTCCACAAGGGTGCCGCGAGGGTTCTCGAACCGCTTGAAGAAACTGTTTTCGCTCTCAGACCGTTGGGTTGTTCTTAAAAGACAACCTAAAGGAATGTCACGATAATAAGCGGGAATCCACTTTTTACGAATAGAAAACATATACCTCAGCCATCCATTTTCTCCCATATCAAACTCATTGATCAAAGCAGACCACCTCTCTTCGAAGTCACAAGGCTCTAGGTCAGAATCCCAAACAACAGAATTCAATTTGCTTACAAAGTCTGTCTCTTTAAACACAGTTGTGCCTACCTTTTCAGGTAACTTGTGCATGATGTGCCACATGCAAAACCGATGGGCAGCTGTCTTAAAAACAGCAGGAACTGCAATTTTCATAGCAGGGCATTGATCCGTAAAGAAACAATGGGGTTCCTTGCCACCCATAGCATCTAAGAATTTCTCAAAAATCCATTTAGAATTCAGTTCATTCTCATTAGACATTAGGGAAGCACCAAAGGTGACTGACTTCTTGTGATGGTCAACGCCAGTAAAAGGAGAAAAAATCATGTTGTACCTGATAGATAAAAAGTAGTTGAGTTAACTAACAGAATATAACATGTGACTTTTGCTAATGATACAGTATCACATAGTATGTCTGACAATATCACACCTATCCGTATACAATATCACGGATTCTACAAAATATTATTACTGATTGATGACAATATCACAACTATGTTGGAAAAAATCACAACTATGGAAGTTAATCTGCCTTAATTTCTACTGATTTACAGTCAAAATGGAAAATATAAGATTGTACCTGTTAGTTGAATAGGTTGGATCAAATGTCACCGCCTCACCATATAGGGAGTAATTACGACGTGCTTCTGAATCAGCCCAAAAAACACGAAACAAGCACTGATCTTCATCCACATCATAGGCATAATAAAAGCCTTCCCTAGTTTCTGAATGTTCTTGAAACTGATTTATAAACATTTGCGCATCCTGCTGCCCTATAAAGCACTTGATTTCCCTTCCAAAATTCTTAAAATCAGTCAAAGAAGCACCAATATTCTGATACCCATTAACATATTCCTTATAAGCCGTGAAACTAGTAGTTGGGCCTATATTGATCTTGCAATTATCAATGATTGTTTGTTTTTGGTGTAGAGTCAGTTTCCTTGACATTTTCTGAAATTCTTTAAACTTAAGAGGACAAAGTAGGTGATTATGGGAAGCATGAAACTGAGCAACAGAAAAGAATGGAACTTCAACCTCGTCGATTGTTACGAGTGTATATTTGAAGTAAACTCTGGCTTTACAACCGATCCTAGTGATCTTAGTCTTCTTCGGATCATATGCCTTGCCCTTTCTCTCCGGTTCTTCACCAGTTGGCGGCAAAACTGCCTGCTTAGAGTCCCGGAAGCCTTCCCGGTTACACACAATCAGTTTTGACTTTATGTCACCATTACGACGAAACCTTTTAGTTGAAGACAACCTTGGCTCAAATCCGCATGCTATTGCATAAGACTCATAAAACTGGACACATTCCTCAATTGAACAAAAGAGTTGACCTAGTGTAGGTGTACATTGAGGGGGAACATTCCTCACCCATTCCTCCGAACCTCCAGGGGTCACCGTCATAGAAAGGTGATTCCCAGCATGCACATCAGAATCTTGTAGGCATTGTGGAGTAGAAACAGACTCAACAGAAGAATTAGAGGTGTTATCAACAGCATCGGTTAAGGCAATATCACCTAGCATGAAAAGTAATTTAAGTTACAATGTTGTGTAGGATATGAGATTCTTTTGAGTAAGATGTGATACTGTTAAGAGTAACCTGTGATACTGTTAAGAGTAACATGTGATACTGTTAAAAGTAATTCAATACGTGATATTGTTAACAATAGTATGTGATACTAAATCAAATAATTTAATAAAACACTGACAAGTATGTACATTAATAAAATAAAACAAAAATAACGCATGCAATAAGTTGAAAGGTGTAAAAATCAATAGAATAGACTATAACAATAAATTGATGTTAATTACGTAGCAACATAATACATCAATAAGAAGCATGAAAATAGAAAACAGAGTTAAAACATGAAATTCAAATTCATAACAACAATACATGAAATTAGGTACAAAAGAAAGGAAGATTAAAATATAAGTAAGAACATATAAATTAGAAGCATAAAATTAAAATTGATAAATCAAAAGGAAAGGAAATTATACCTGACATTGAAATTGCTAGAAGAATTGAAGGAAACAAAATTGTAAAATCTTGAATCAGAAGAAGGAATTACACGAAGAAAGTAACAGGACGAAGGAAATTAGGTCTGAAGCTGAAGATCGACGAAGAGAATCAATGAAAGAAGAAAGAAGCGCGGAAGAAGATGGAAGTCGCAGGAGAGAAGAAAGAAGCGCGGAAGAGAGAGGTAAGAGAGAGAAACTAATTCTAAAATTATGATTTGGGACTGAATATGAATGTATATATAGGAACATAGGAAAAGACGGAAATACCCCTGATATAACGCGCTGATCTAAGCCATTGATCCCTATTGATCTAACGGATGAGATTTGTACTCATGGACTCAAATAGTTAGGGTGGACTCATGTGATCCTAATTCTATATATATATATATATATATATATATATATATATATATATATATATATTTATATTCATGTCTTTCTCCCATTGAATTTCTAGTATTTACTATGTGTCTTCAGGTATATACTAGTGCGTAATAATAAGAGAAAGAAATGGGCATGTATGTATTATTTACTTTCGGCATAATCTTATGTGTGTATCTGGTTATTCAAGCTACGTACTGGGTGAGACGACTTTATTCATTTCGTGATAAAGGAGCTTTATTTTTCTTTTGGTGATAAAGGAGCTTTATCTGGTTATTCAAGAGGAGTTTTTTTTTTTTTTTTTTTTTTTGACAGAAGTAAAGGATAGTGTTCTACATTTTAATACAAAAGTATTAAAATTACAAGAGGAGCTTTATCTGGTTATTTCGTGATAGTGCTCTCACCGCAAGGGAATGAGCCATTAAATTACAAGAGCGCGGGACAAAAGTAATACAAAGACAATGAAAGGATACACTAATAGAATCAATTTCTTCAAGAAGTCGTCTGTTTCTGACATCCGGCTTTGAAAACTTCAGAATTTGAGAAATAGCCCTTGAACAATCGGAAAGGATAAGCACATGAAAAAAACCATTGGAAACAGCCCATCTCATCCCCTCCATAATAGCTTTAATTTCCGCTTGTTCTGAGGATTGAGAGAACACATGACATCTGAAATTAGAGATTTGCGGACCGTCAAACCTTTTAAGAACCCATCAAAAACCCGAAGCTAAAGAGTTATTCCAAGCTGCATCAACAAAAAGCCTATCCAGATGACATTCGGAGGAACTCCCGATTAGGTTAAAAACAACCCCTCTTGTAATTTTTTCCTCCTCCAATGCAGTAATGTAACATAAGGGACGCTTCACATTAGATAATTCTTTTTTATTAGCACAGCTAGACAATGCAGCAGCAAAAATATTTTCATAGAAGAAAATAGCATTGTCCAGTCCCCATAAATCCCGGAACACAGCATTATTCCGCGTGATCCAAATAGACCAGATAGTGGAAAGAAAAGACAGAATTTTGAAATCCTTTTCCTCACTTTTAGACAAGAATCGAATCCAATTAATGATCCATTCCCTTATATCCAGTTCCCCATCCAAATCCGTTTTAATACCTAAATTACTCCCTGCCCACATTCTCCTAGCAAAATGACAATCTCTAAATAGATGAGCAGACGATTCAATGACCTGGTCATTACAAAGGCGGTAGCATCTATGTATACCTATACCTCTCTTCTCAAACTCACTACCCACCACCATCGAGCTGGTTAAAATTTTCCAAATTAGAATAATCCAAGATTTAGCTCCTGGCAACCTCCATAAGAGCTTTTTAAAAAAAATACTACTATCCAAAGAGACTCTGGATTTATCTTTAGCAGTAGCCGATTCTTGCCATATCGAAGATATAATTTTAAAATAACCACTTTTAACAGTATATCCACCATGAGTAGACAAATTCCAAAAAATAGTATCTTCCTTAGTCGTCTGCGTAAGAGGAATAGCAAGAATTTTAATTGCCGTTAAAGGGCTGAAAAAAGCATAGATCATATCTGAATTCCAACCTAGACCAGGGTCAATAAGATTTCTTATCTTTAACCCCGAAATGGAGGGGGAACCATAGAGGAGGCTAGGATGAGCTGGCAACGGGTAATCACCATCAACCCATTTGAAATTCCAAACAGATAAATCAGATAAGGGACCCAGTTGCCAACCTATGTTATCTTCAAACAATTCTAAGCCCCACAAAATACCTTTGCCAATCCAGTTTACATTTTTAGAGGCACTCCACTTGCGGCAGGAATCATTACCAGCAATACCACTTTTAAATTTATCCAAATTATATTTCAAACCAATAGTCCGACTAATAAGAGAAGTAGAAGATTGTAGAATGTTCCATCCAGTTTTAGCTAGAAGAGCCTTATTAAAACATGCAGCCTTGCGAATACCAAGCCCGCCTATACCTTTAGGTTGGCAGAGAAATAACTTACTACACCAGCTGATACCCTGAGATTTCTTTAGACCTTTCCACCAAAAATGTGACAGAAGAGAATCAATTCTCGTAGCCACACTTACCGGTAATTTGAACACCGATAGAATAAAAGTTGAAAGAGAAGAAAGAATAGACGAAATCAAAGTGAGTCGACCAGCTTGTGAAAGAAGAATACCATTCCACGAAGATATCCGTTTGGAGATACCATCAATTATATATCTAAATATAAGCTTTTTCGAAATACCCCTGTCAATTCCAATATCAGTAGGAGCACCTAAATATTTTCCCATCGTTGAAGATCCATTAACATCAAAAATTTCATAACAGTCTTTAGCAAAAGATAAAGTTGCATGAGGGCTTACCAAGATGGCCGACTTATTTTTATTAATCACTTGACCAGAAGCCTTACAATACTGATCAATGATTTTATTCAGAGCCCGACAAGAATTAGAATTACCTTCAACGAAAAAGATGGAATCATCAGCGAACAATAGGTGAGAGATAGCTTCCGACCTTTTCGACATCTTAATACCTTTAATAATTCCATTCTCTTCAGCACATGAAATATTCTGAGATAGGATTTCTGTACATAGGACAAAAATATAAGGAGACAAAGGATCCCCTTGTCTTAACCCACCTTTGGGAATTATCCGCTTAGAAGGAATCCCATTCACCAGAATCTCATAGGAGACAGACGTAATGCATTTCATAATAAGAGAGACAAATTTCGGAGGAAATCCAAGAACATAAAGAGAACCCTGAATAAAATTCCAGCTCATACGATCATAGGCCTTGCTCATATCAGCCTTAAAAGCCATTTTTTGCTTTATCCTTTTTCCGGAACTTGAAATTGAGTGAAATAACTCATTTGCAATCAAGATGTTATCAGAAATACTTCTCCCCGGGATGAAAGCATTCTGATAGTCACCAATAACCCTTCCAATGATTTTTTTCATCCGATTAGAAATGCATTTTGTGATTATCTTCATAATATTATTGCATAAGCTAATAGGTCTAAAATGTTCAACCAATTCAGGGGAAGAGACCTTAGGGATTAAAGTAATAAATGTACGGTTCAATTCAGTTAGTGTACAAGCTCTCATATAATATGGTGAAATTTTACTTCGTGAGATATTTGAGGTTGTCAGGATTTGAATCTGTGACCTTTGATCACGCACACTCTCATATCATGACAAGAAATCATCTCAACCAAAAGTCGAAAACTTAAGCTGATAAATAATGGCCAACTATTATATTTATATTCTCTTTGTTGTAACTACAAGTCAACAATAATAATGTCCCTCCATTATGAAGATTATGTTTCATGAGAAACATATGAATTAATGTGGCAAGTTATAAGGCTTGAAATCTAGCTATAAAAAGAGGTGAATAATATTGTAATTATCATCCTCATATTGTGAGTAATTAATAAAATTCCTAGTGCAACTATAGTGAGAACGTAGCCAATTTGGTTAACCTCATAAATATTGTGTCCAACTGTTCATGTTATTTTTTCGATTTGTATACTTATTATTGTGCGTATGGTCTATACCAAAAATCCCTACCCTCTTAATAACCATTTTTATGTTTTGGAGACATTTTAAATAGTTAGTTTCCTTAAAGTAAAACAGCTTAAATTTCATGAAACTTGAGCATTAACAAAGTAAAATATGTTTTTAATGGCTGCCTGCTATCAGTCAATGTCTCGGTTTAGCGGAATTAACAAAGTAAATATGTTTTGTTAATTCAGCCACTTTTTATTGCTCAACCCCTTTCTCGTGCATTTGTGCTTTAATTTTGTAGTAGATATGCTTAATATATGAAGGGGTTGTTTGGTAATCCAAGTTAAAAAGCATGAATTATTATTTATGAAATTAGCAAAATCGGTGGGTTATTTGTTTGCTCCATTTCATGTGAATTGAAGTCTCAAATTTTTTCATAATGGAGAAACTTGCTTACTTAGGTCCCCGTAATGAGTTACAACATCGTTGGAATTGTTACTTTCTTGGAAATTAATTCATCTAACAAACCAAACAACCCCTAATTAAATATAGTACTATAATTCAATCATTATGAATATTGAAAGCAGTTTCATAAATAAATAAATAAATAAATAAGAATAATAAGTGTTCGATCAACTTTTAAATTAACGCCTTTTAAATGCTATGGAATACATTTATGAGATTGTCGAGGTATATGGAGCATATTTATAGATTTATTATCCACCTAAAAGAACCCGTTAAATTACTTTACGGTACTATATTTGTTGCAGTTATTTATGGTAAACTAGTTTTAAACCCGTGCAGAAAATGCACGGGTCGCAATAACATGTTTTTTTATTGGGTACATGGGCATATACATAAGGGTTATTAAATTTTTAATGTCGTAACAATATAAATAAGTCAATAATCAGTGGTAATTTGACGTATGTATTATTTAAGGTACTAATCTCTACGGACTTCTTATGAAAAAATCACTACGATTTCTTAGGAATAAATGACACTTCGCGTACATATAATAAAGTTTCGCACGCTTTCGAATTTTTTTATTTTTTATGGTTTCACTCTCACGTCTCATGTGTCAAGTGTTATTTACATATTTGATATTTGTTTTCTAATGTAAAAGTCCAAATTTTTGAATTTTGTGTCTATTTTATCGTGTTTTTTTTATATTTTCATTTAATTAATTTCCTTCATTTTTCGTAATAATTTTTTTTCTTTTTTAGCATAAAAATAGCATATAGTGTGTATATCGTATATTTAATTATAAGTTGGATTTGTATACCTTAACTGAAAAAATTTGTAAGCAGTTAAATTTGTAAAGGTTAAATAAAAAAAATGATGCAATTGTGCTGGGGAACACCTTTTACAAAAGTGACTTTTTACCCCTTAGATTAAGGAGCCAATAGGATTGTTCTATATATTCTTCCTTTTATATAATGAAGATTGTGAGTTTAAGATTGATTACACCACCATGTATGTCTTCTTTGAATAGGTTTTTCACAAATTCTTGTTTACAACCGTTGTAAATCAGAATAATTTACAACGAGAATGTAAAACCATCCAAACCAAACACTTTTTCCGGGGATGATGGGGTGATTAACCCCTCGTTATAATTTACAACGGTTATAAACAAGACTAATTGTTTATTTTTTGTTTGATTTTTCAACGTGTTATTCGATTTTTCAATATGATTAAATTTTATACTGTTTCATATCACTTTTTATATTAATTTTTTTTATGTAAACTAAGTTTTCGTTAAATTACTCATATCTTGTGGTTTATATATTGTTTTTGTTTATATATAACTAGTTTTAAACCCGTGCAAATTGCACGGGTATGCTGTTTCAAATTTTGTTATTATAAAAAAATGTAGAATGTTCATGATTAAATATTTTATTGGTTAATTATATTTTCTTAAAATAATTATCTCATAATAATGTTTTGAAATAAACTACGTAGCTGTTTGTTCAATAACTTTAAACTACAAATGTAAATATTGAGTTATATAAAGGTGATATTTTAGATTTTAGATTCGAATTATAAATTTCATTTGTAATTAGCATAAATGATACGTTATCTAAGGTCGATGGTCAAGCGGTTGTAGTACGATATGTCTTTTTGTTAGGTAATTCCTTCTTTCTATTATAAGTGGGGCAAGTTCAAAAAGCACGACTTATTATATAAGATGAAACAAAATTATCTGAATGAAAATTAAGACAAAATTGGGGAAATAACACGGGTTTGATACTCCCATACTCATGTGAATTGTTAAAACCATTTTTCATGTTGTCTAACCCGTGCATAGGACTCGTGTTGACCTATTTTTCATTCAATTTAAAATTTAAATTTTGACTCTTGCATATTTAAGATGATTCTGTCAACTTATATCTAAAATTAATCCATAAGAATTGCACTTATCCCCACAATTTTACATCGTCCCTCACAAACCCTATTACTCGTTCATTCGCCCACCGCCATTTGAAGATGAGTGATAAAAATCCATCTTTAACTCACTTCTACAAATGCCTATATTTATCATCATCACTTCTTGTGACGTTGATCTTAGAAAGCAAGTAATTAACTCTATTACTCCATCACGCCATACACCCTAATAAGTTATAAGACATATCAATTCCATAACTATCAAATTACATGGATAGTTAATTTGACATTAACTGAGATTTTTCTCTTGTTTTTTTTTTACTTATTCTGTTTAGAATATTATTTCAAATATTATTTATGTAAATGTTTTTTTATGTTTTCTTAAAGGATGTTTAAGTTTTTTTATTTAGTGAATGATTTATTGATGATATCACCTTGATTCAGTTTTGAATTTTTTTTATCTCATTTTTCTGATTGTCTATGTTTTTAAATCAATTTCTCTGATCTCTTTTTTATTTTATTTTTACACTAATAGGAGTTTTAACGATTAATAATATTCATTGTTAATATTTTTTCTTTTTTTAAATAATATTTTTTGATATTAATAATAGTTTTCTCTTATTAATAATAAGAGTACAACATTAATCTTTTTTGGTTTTAATACATATATAATATCTGATGTTAAGTATATTTATAATTGGAAATCATTTCGGATATTGTAGACGAACAATTCTGACAAAAGTCATGATATATAACTATTTAGATTAATGTTGTAATTATTATTGTTTGAATTTGTAATTTTATATTTTATATTTGTATATATGCATGCTATATATAAGTCATATGTATAAGGTATTGCAGAAAAAAATTTACTGTGAACATTTGTATAATTGTTACATACAAAATGCTAATTTATTAGCACATAAAACATGGTCCTTAAATTAAGGAATGAAAAAGCTCTTTTTGACTTATTGACTTTCAACCACAAGCCCCACATAGGCTTTGTGGTTGTTGCTTTAATAAGTAAAGATAATTTTCAAATCAGTTTTTAGATGATTTTTTATTTTAAAATTCATTTATGACTTAAACTCTTTGCATTTGAATTTGTATTTTTGTCTGATTAAAGATAGGAACCTGTTGTTAAATTTATATATGTGATTTTAACATTTTTTATTTACTTATGCCTCTCTTCCATTAATTTATGCATTTTCTGTCTCATAATTTTTGTAATTTAATAATTTTTTTTTAAAAAAAAAAAATCATATCTTACTATTTTGTATAGTTATGTATGCATAATTGCATTTCTATAGTTATATGATTATCTAATTATTGTAGAGTTGAGAAAGAAATAAAAATTCCAAAATATGAATGAGATATCACTGACTTATAGAAGAGAGAGTAATTAATTAGGGGTAAAAGTAGTGGGGCTGATTTTGGTTTCCCCCCCTTAAATCCAGGAGCCAATCAAAAACGTTTAAATGTTTATGCTTTAGTATATAGTAGATGCTACATACGATATCTCCAGTTGTATAATAAGCATTGTACACACATTATACATTGTGTTGAGTTTATGGATTCAATACTTAGGAGGGGGAGGGGGTGAATTAAGTACCTTTTAAAAGTTTTAATACCCAACTCGTAACTTATCTATTCTGAATCATCACTCAGGCAGATTAAACAGTTCAGCGAACTGTTTAAACAATGGATATTGTGCAATACTGATTCGAACAGATTTGTGAATGAATCGAAATGCAAGAAAACAAAATAACGATTAAACAACAATAAGTACGCAGCGATTTTTAAGTGGTTCAACCTACTCTCTAAAGGTCTACGTCCACTATCTCTCTTATTAATATCTTCCTTATAAATCAACCCGATTACAAAGAAGACCCCCACGATCAACCCGATCGTGCGACTCGAGTACAACCCCGTACCCCAATAATCTCTCTCTCACAAATATGAAAATTACAAATCTCTAATCTCCTTATATGGTTCACAACTTCGAACAATGGAGAACAATATCCTTAGAAGATGGATGATCAAGAGCAACTCGAAAAGATAGACACAACTCACAAAGGTTTTGCAAAAAGAGTTTTTTGGAAAATAAAAACAAAGCTCAATTCTTTTTGCAAATTAACGTTTCAGCACAAATTGGTGAGTTGTTTAATTCTGATATGGACTCTCAAATATATAGAAATAATATTAGGAGAGTTTGACAAGATAAGGAAAGCATATTATAAAAGATAAAATATTTTCCAAAAGATATGTTTTCCAAATCTTGAATAAAATAATCTTCCAAATATTTAATCTTTCAAAATAATATTTTCCAACTGAAATAAGATTATCTTATCATAAAATTTCGTTCAAAGAAAAATTGTTTTAAGAAATCTTTTCCAAATCTCACGAAATATCTTTGAAAAACATTCAACGTTTTTCTCTGCTGAACAGACCCAATTTAAACAGTCTGTGAGACTGTTTAAAACAGCCAAATCGAGTTATACTCAAGATCATCATCTTTACACCAACTAGACACATGACAATTGACTAAAACTAATCTTCAATTATCATCAAGCTTCATTCCAACTTTTGCATTCTGTGAATAACATATCTAGGCATGCACAAAACAATCAAACACGTTAAAAACCAAGTAGCACGGACTTGGCATCATCAACAAACATGGTTCAACACATTGGTCTGAGATTATGCGTAATTTTTCTGAGCTTTTTAAAAGTTTTTTTATGTTTTGTACCAAAAAAAAAAAGTTTTTTTATGTTTAAGTGTGTGAGTTCATAAACTATATATAATAGCCCAGATTCTTAAAAAGAAAACTCGAAAACTCTAGTATAAAGCTCGGATTCTAAACCATAAGTTATAAGACAACTGATGGTATAGTTAGTTAATTAATTTATATCTATTTTTTAGTTTCTCGGACATTGTTTATTTATTCTATATTTAAAATGTTGTCCGTTTATGAGTTGATATATTTACTATTTTATACTTGTATTTGGTTATTTATCTTGTCACCCAATATTAATGGCCACAATTCCTCGATCTTTTTTAATCTTTAGCAAACGATTCAATACTTAAAACAAAATAATACGGAGTAATATTTTCGGTTCTCTTTTGGTATTCTTTCTCCATCATTGTGCACTAACAATGCATGCATTAAACACTTTCTAGTTAATTAATACAGACCAAACTTCTTATTTATGTCCAATTTAACCATGAGTTAAACTAGGATCGTGTGATAAAGTTTACCTTAACGTAATCCATTTCCATTACCTCAATAGGTTGCATCACCAATTATTTGTTCCTAAGTGGGTAGTTTGAATTATTGTTTTTAGAAGTTTAGTCTTGTCATGTTTTTTCTTTATGATGAATACCTCATTTCCAAACAATAATGTAAACCAAAATAGCTAGTGTTAAAATTTCAATGAGAGTTACTTTTGGTTATGGATGGTCAAATAAATACAAATTGACATATTTAAGACGATATTATCCATCTTCAACTTAAGAAATGATAAATATATACTAAATTACATGACAAACTACCTAAGAAATGTCAATAGCGTTATTTCTATTACCCTCATATCATCATGTGATAGCATTTGGTCCGTCTTAAAATTTAAAATGGATAATCCGTCTTAAGTAATTAAGACTTCGCCCTGTTCTTTTGGACTTAAACTCACCCCCTTTAAGTTTAGTTCAGCTCCTATAAGTTCGGTTCAGTTCAGTTCAGCTCCTATAAGTTGAGTTCAGTTCAGCTCCTATAAGTTCAGTTCAGCTCCTATAAGTTCAGTTCAGTTCAGCTCCAATAAGTTCTGTTCAGTTCAGCTCCTATAAGTTCAGTTCAGCTCCTATAAGTTCAGTTCAGTTCAGCTCTTATAAGTTCAGTTCAGAAAAAGTTCAATTCTTACAAATTAAGTTTAGAAAAATTATACGGAATATATTATTTATGATAACCGATATAAAAACATTTAACATTAATTATTGGATACATACATTATCATTGAGACCGCCCGAAAAAATTGTAGAGTATTTCAACTATCGACATTCATCATTTTTGAATGAAAGTTGAAATGAATATTTGGTTAATTGGAAAAAAGGTAGAAGATGTTAACAAAATATGCTCCAAACACAAAAGTATCAAATGTCTATTATTTTTTCGACATTCACACTCCATAATTTTATAAGGATTCATACTCTTGGAATACCTATTATACAACATGACGTGAATATTCAAGGAACAGTAGATTCAGACATGTTTGATGATAAGCGGAAAAATGTCATGTTCAAGATACGAAACAAGATATAAAAAAACATTTGGCGAGACAATGGATTCGTTGTTTCGAGTGATAGTGAAGATGAAGAAGAAAGTGATGAGGAAGATGATATAGAAATAGATGGTTAGAAAACGACGTAATATGTGATTTTTTTTTATCGTAATGTAAACGTAGTAATCTGTATCAACAAACCAATGTATATAAATCGGAATAATTTTATTATCTTACCTTATGTTTTAGAGTATATATTTTTTTGTATGACAACCATTTCCAAAAGATAATGATTATAATAAAGTTTAGTTTAATAAAGTTTAGATTCTATAAGTTCTATTCAATTAAGTAAAATTAAGTTCAGAAAAGTTCAGCTCCTATAAGTTCAGTTCAGTTCAGTTCAGCTCATATAAGTTCAAATCAGTTCAGCTCCTATAAGTTCAGTTCAGTTCAGCTCCTATAAGTTCAGTTCAGCTCCTATAAATTCAGTTTAGTTTAGTTCAGCTCCTATAAGTTCAGTTCAGCTTCTATTAATTCAGTTCAGAAAAGCTCAGCAAAATTCAGCTCAAAAGAACAGGGTCTCACTACCAAATAAAATGGGAGGGAAAACCCCAATCTTATTCAAGCAATAGCCAATAGGTAGAGATGTAAACGCGTAGTTGTCCAAACATAATTGAAATATTAAGTGGGACAAGACTTATTTAATTCCATTATCTAAGGCCTAAGGGGACTATTGAGTAATAATCTTTGCCGACAATTAATATTTCAAATGACTTGCTTTCAAATTAATCCTACCGTAGTTAGTACCGTGGCAATACCGTCCACTTGACTACAACTTTATGAATTGCGCAAATACTTTTAGGTGACAGTTGTACGTGCAACCGTGCGAGCCTAAGAAAAAAGAACGTGCTTTTTCACATACAGATTTTACTCTTTCACATACGACTTTTACAATTATAATCTTGTTATTTTTCCATTGTCTTTTATCCAATTTGTTTTTTTCCTTCTTCCCCATCTCACTTCACCACCAACACGACAACACCTACAACACCTCTTCCTCCGGTCATAAAATTTACGTTCACCCCTTGCTCCGATCGTCGACAAACATGGCTCCGGCCGACTTAGACTGCCCTTCGCCAACGAGATTGTCTGCTGTTAACTACTTTACAATGCCAAATGACTGAAATGACTATCGGTTCCACAACCACCGACCTCGTATTCCATTCCGACCTTTCCCGCACTCCTCCTCCCATACTTGGACCACCACTGACCACCGCCCTCCCTAATAATCCGACAACCCATCCCCTTCCTTTTCCTTCCCTAACCACACAACCGGCTACCACCGGCCATCGCCATTCAATTCTGAACACCACACACCTGCTCCGACAACCACGACCACCATACCTGGATAGCCACGAGTCCACGACCACCATATCTGAGGAAGAAACATGCTAACTTGCCAGTGGCGCCAGATAAATTAATACATTGAAAGAGTAAAAACGCCCATCGTGGGTTACAGAAGTTAGAAAAAGAACTTGCTCATTAAAACCCTAATAATTTGAATAAAACTTATTAATAATGGCTAAACAACGGAATTAATTCACTATTTGAAGAATTTTAATCCATTGTTTACTTTTTTAGAACAATTAAATTCGATTTTAGGGAAAACGTAACGTATAAGATTTAATTTGTTTAGTATTAGGAAAAGGGTATCATGTGTAAAGTTAATGAAAAAATGTATGTGAAAGAGTAAAATTCGTATGTGATAAAGTAATTCCCAAAAAAAAAGTCGTTAGTGGAGCTTGTGATGGATCGAATCTCTCTCACAACCTTGTATAGTAACCGTTATAAATGAGAATTTGTGGGAAAAAAAGGTGATCACTTTTAATTAAATAATTTGGTTAAATAGTAACTTTCTATAACTACAAAAATAAACATTATTTAAGTAGCCAATGATTACTCATTGTTAAAAATGGTCACCCTTTAAGGTCACAGATTCAAATGGCAAGCGGTCAGAATAGGGGCGATAATGAGACGAGACAGTTGGCGAGCAACGGTTCAGTCAAGGCTCGGACCGAGAGCATAACGAGTCAAGCCGAGCAAACACTAGCTCGGCTCGAAAAGCTCGTGAGCAGCTCGAACTTATGTAATTAGATAAAATATTGCTCATATTTTATATAAATATTATATCATGATTGTATTTTTGAATCACACATATCATATATCTCACTTATTTGCAAAATATTTGTACATATAACCTTCGAGCCTTGTTATTGAAAATATCGGATTCAAAAGAATAAAAAATTCAACACTTATATATATGCTCGATTTGAGATCACGTTAAACCTCGCAAGATTGTTAACGATCATCTTTTTTCCAAGCTTGGCAAAGCTCGGGATCGGCTCAAGCTCGATTTTTTGTTCTTGAGCACAAGCCGAGCATGGCCAAGCTCGGGCTCGGCTCGGCTCGTTAACACCTCTAGGCCAGGCTGGCCACTTTCTATAACTAGAATTTATTTGTGCTACTATTTAGGTATAAAACATTAAAACCTACAACGTCGTATAGTATTAATATAGTATTAGTCAGAGTTCAATAATTTTAAGGTCACAAATTCGAATGGTAAGAACTTTAAACTTCATAAGTAAAATTTCTAGAATATATACGCGGAATAAAAGGGCTTCTACGATATCAATTCTTCATACATAATAATTAAGTGAAAAGGTGCATCAATTTGTGAAAATAACGGTAATAGCCCTAGTTACTAGTTAAGCTTTTGGTTAACAGTAGGTCTTGCTTAAGACGGGTCGGATCTTGCAACGGGTATTTTGTGAGAGGAAATGGGTAGATGGGACAAGGTAGGCACCCCCATGTGCTCTCCACTCACCCTTGATGGGTATTTTGTGAGAGAATATGGTATCCGTCTTAAGCTTGCGACGGATAGTGTCCGTCACAAATGAGAATTTGTCTTTGGTTAATATAATTATCTCTTATATTGATGTCTCCAAGACCACCAAAACTAGAACAACATACTAGAAATCACAATTTCACACAATAACTTTTAAGCTTATGTTAGTAAAAGCTTTATAGCTTCTGGAAACTTTTCCCAAAAAAATAAACACAAATTCTCATTTGTGACGGACACTATCCGTCGTAAGCTTAAGACGGATACCATATTCTCTCACAAAATACCCATCAAGGGTGAGTGGAGAAGCACATGGGGGGTGCCCACCTTGTCCCCTCTACCCATTTCCTCTCACAAAATACCCGTCGCAAGATCCGATCCGTCGCAAGCAAGACCTACTGAAAAATAAAAGATCCCAAAAAAAAAAAAAAAACCCAAAAATTAAACCTATTGCTCCACCAGAGCCACCACCCGCCCATTTCTCCTCCCCTACTCCACTCAGTTCGCCGGAGATGAGGCTATACCATGACCCATCTCCGGCGAATGTTTCATTTCCCTATCATTTAACACACTAATCTCTGATTTATGTACCTATCTCCGGGATACGGCGACCCTTTCCGGCTTTTGTTGATCGTCTTGAGCTTTCCGGCTTCCTCCATTTGGTCTGATTGTGGGCTGTTTCGTTAGTTTCTTGAGGGGGTTCCGATCGTCGCTCGTACCAGTACTCTGTCGCCGCCGCTGTCCAAGTGCCTTCGTCGAGAACTTATCTAGAAGGTGTTCCCCTCCCCCCCCACCCCTTTCCCCACCTTCAAAGGTAAGTCCGTCAGTTGTTTATTGGTGGTCTTTTCTGGTCAGTCCTTCTCTTGGCGTCTGTGCATGCCTTAGTCCGGTGTTCCCCCTTCCCCTCGTGTAACACCCGCAAATGTACCCTATTTGTAATTTAAAAATATTATACAGATACTTTTCAGCGAAATTTAATTTTAGTTTAGAATTAAATTTTCCGTGTCTAATTTAGAATTTCCGAGTTCGTATTTGGACTTTACGCGAGATTCCGAGTAAGCTACGTCTTAAGACGACGCTTATGGGCTTTTTCCCATATTTTTCCACTTACTCCTTCATATACTCCCTCACAACCCTAACTCCCTCATTCAATCTTCTTCTTCTTCTTCTTCCTCACCAAGTAAACACCAAAACCTAGCCTCCATATTTGCTCAAGTCTTAATATCGATCCTACGCCTTCATTTCTCGCTTAATTTCACTCAAGTTCGTCTTATTCTTTCCCTCTCATCGTCCTCTATCCGTATTGGTAATAAAATTACCGTCTTTCTCGCTTTTCAATTTATCTGTCTTTCTCAAAGTTGAATTATATTCATCTTTTATTATCTAATTGTAGGTGGTGACCTCCAAGACCCCGACAAAGACTACTTCTTGATAGAAAAGGACATCGACGCGGATTGAAGACGCAAAAAGGTAACGGTGAAGGGTTACTTGATATCATTTACGTGTTTTAATGTGTTTTCTATGTTATAAATCGTATTTAGAATAAGGTTAGTAATCATAGGAATTGTGTTGTTGATGATGGTTGTTGTTAATTGTTAATTGATATGAGAATTGATGGTTTATGTTAATAAATGGTGATTGTTGTATGTTGATGACAAGTAAGAAAATGAGGATGCGTGCCTGAGACAAGACGCTGGCAGCGTCGTGAGGACGCTGGCAGCGTTTCTTGCTGCCAGTTTTTCCCAAAATCGACCCTTTGAATTATATTCCCGCCTTTACTTTCCTTGACCCTTTGGACTTAGTTTTCTTGCATTGATGATTTGTTTGTAGCTCACTCCAAATTGTCGGGTCTCGGGTCTCGGGTTTGACTTTGACTTTTGTTGACTTTCGGGTTTGACTTTGAATGTTAATGTTTTGAATATATGATAATCCTTTCGCTTGTATCGCATGTTTTGTGACGGTTTTTGATATGTTCCACTTTGAGTCGGTTTTACAAATGTTACGGTTTGAGCACTAATTTCCTATGTGCTTTGTACTCTCATTCCCTTGGCTACCTCCACGTTCGTAAGGCTGGAATGTCGGAACGGGGAGTGTATCCTTACTGCTTAATTGCATGTGTTAGTGGGCATATGACGACGTTGTTGGGAGGCGAACGCTTTGCGTTGATCGACCAAGCCGTCAAATGTTGTATACTTGCGAGGTGGTGTCATATGCATGTAGCGTACCGCTTGTTGTGAGGCTTGTGCTCTTTTCCGCCTCTTTCGTGAAGGTTGACCGAATTTGGGGTACTCGGCGACTATGATTGACCGAGTCTTGGATGCGAAATGTCATCGCTTGTCGAATCAGAAAATGGTTTATTCCGAGAGTCTGGCCAGGTTTAGACTAGGACCGGGTATTTATATCGTCGTCTTACCAGGAGGAAATTAGTCTACATATACGAAATGAATTGAATCGTGTATGCGTTCAGGGAAATGATTTATCCCGTGGATGCCTTTTAATCATACTTGCATGTACACGGTACTAGTGCGTGGCATTTACCGTGAGAGATGTCGTCAACTTATTGTACGTTTGAATGGATGGTTATATGATTGATTATTTGTGATCTTTGGATGACTTGGCATGGTTTGTTTGTCGAGTCTCAATCTTATCAAACTTATGCCGCTAACGGTGAGATGCAAGCCCTAGTGAGAGTGTATGGTTGCCTAAGAGTGTCATCCCCGAGTCTTTCTGTAATATGATGGTTACGACTTTGTACTTCATGCATCGATATTCTTATATATTGAATTGTCTATTTATCCTACTCGTATTTCACATGTATGTCTATATATGCATGCTTCTACTTTTGTATTTCCGTTTATGTACGTTTATTGTGATATGGCTGGGAGAACCCGGAGTTACTCCCCACTGATTGTGGCGTTCATGTTTTTTATGGATGAACAGGTTGCTTGATTGGATGACTTTTTGCTTGTGGTATTTTGGGTTCGGGTGTGAGCTAGCGGGTGTTGGCCTGGATGAATCACCGTACCTCTAGACGTTGTTTAGCTAGTTTGCTATTAACTTTGATATTGGATAACATTTTGAGAGACTACGTCTCTTTGTAGTATATTTTATTTTAGTTTGTATTTATTTGACATTCCTCGTATTTCTATCTTGCATGTAAAAAGTTTTAAAAACACCGCATTTTCCGTTATATAAATCACATGCTTGTTATGTTTTATTTCCACATTCGCGAGGGTTGTCACACCTCGCCCCCGCCCCCACCTGTTAGTCTTTACATGTTCGTTTAGGGGTCTTACTGACTTTGCATGTAGTCTTTTTGTGGTTTTGTGTGGCATATTTGGGTTTTGTCGGTTAGTTAGGGGTTGGATTGCGGTACGGTCCGTCTTTTCCCTATGTCTTGTGTTCTAGGTGTTGATGGTGGAGCTGGAGGTTCACTTGGTATGTTTTCGTTTTATGTTTCGGAGGGTTGTTCCCGGTTGTGTGTGATACTAGTTGGTTGGAATGTGTTAAATGGTGTCTGGTCATGACAGGTAAGTTTGTGTGGGTAGGAGGTGGTTTGTGGTGTTGGGTGGTCTGGATGTGGTGGTTCTCCATAAATCGCAATGCACTCTCTTAAATTAGCTTTAGTTGTATTATTATTCCTAATAATATCTCAATGCAGTCCCTTATCTCTCGTTAGGTTAATATTAATAATCTCCCTATATTGGATTCTTCCCGATGGGATTAGCTTTCTTATGTTGCCGTCAAATTGGTTAAGGGTGTCATGTCCCTTATACTTTGTGGCGATATTTCGTATTGTCAAGTTTCTTATTGTTATAAGAAATAATGTCTTTTATGAAGCCTTTATGGTTGATTCGTGTTTTGGTTGGGTTGGATCCGCCTTCAGACGATGCTCTATAGCATCTACGGTCAAAAGATTAGTCGTGGGGCATATTATGTTATGGTTTGCTTATCTGGTGGATTTTTGGATAACTCCTAAGAAAGATAATAGCCAAGATGATGAATCTCCGAGACATGGCGCGTCTACTTGTTTTTCAAGTAGATCTTTCCCCCCATAAATTTCTACGTCTTCGTGGCGTAAGTGTATCTTGTTGTAGGTACTCCTCCGAATCTCAACAAATTAGGAAGAGGAAAGAAATGACCGTGCATTTGGCCAGCTCAGATTGCCCCTCGTGAAGGCTGTTCTACTTACCAACTCAGTCATTAGTTTAATTTCCTATTCGAATGTTGTAATAATAATAAAATCCGACTCAGAGAGTCGGATTTGTACCTTGTAAGCTACTAATTTTACCGCTGCCAAAAAAAAAAAAAGATTATCTCTTATATTTAATTTCCACCTCAATTTATTTAAATTTTTTCCTCCGTTTGAAATAACAATTGACACTTTTCTATATTATTTAGTTAAATAAGGATGTGAATTCTATTCTAACACAATTCCTAATTATGCGACTAAATGAGAGATAGTGCGGTTCTTATATGAAAAATTATTAAGGTGAAGGAGTAAAAAGGATATAAAATCACAAAAGAGAATAATTATGTCGCCTTACATATTGTATATATATACATACTCCCTTAAAGGAGCGTATTTGATAAACGACATATTGATATATTTTTAGCATAAATAAGGTTGTTAGTATGTTCGACCAATCGATATGTCAATTTTAGTATTTGGTAAACAACATATTTGGGTCACTGGGCGGTTCATGTTATTTATCTCAATATATTGGTTAGCATCTTCTAAAATAGAAAAATTTGCCGTGAATATATAGCATATTATAGGATTCAAATACAAAACTTTCATATTAACTTCGCATAATTTACATAACAAAATTGCCATGCTAAAAATTCATCGTGGGATTTGTCCGACCAACCGCATCACATACATGATTTAGGAGTGAGCATAGGTCTAAGATTGAACCGACTTGTGAATGGGTGTGATTAGGAGTGAGCATAGTTGCATAGGTCTAAGATCGAACTGAACCGAACGAAACTAGACAGGATTGAAAAACAAAATAAATTATATGACTAAAAAACAGAACTACAAATTTCGGTCCTGGACCAAACAAACCCCGATTTTTTTTGTTCAGTTTGATCTTAGACCTAAATGGAACGAAAACTAGGATTTGTCGCCATTTAGTATACAATTATAAAATTTTATTCTGATTAAATCAATTAAACTAATTGTTTGAAGCAAAGTTTAACTATAATAATCAATATTGCTGGTTTTTATAGTATTTTTCGCGTATAATATTAGATTGTTTAGCAAAGTTTCAAAGATTAATCATATCATAAAGTCCACACCATTATATCCGAACCTAAACTTACTGATCTTGAACTAGACCGGACCTAAAATCGAAACATTTTAATTAAAAAAAAAAAAGTAATCGAGGATCGGACCAAGAAGAATTCGGTTGGTGTTCGGCCTAGAAAAATGGGGCAGTACAGTTCATTTTTCAGGTCTGGATTTAAACTTGCTGATGCTCTGGAAAGTTCATGGGGCCATGAAGAGGCAGTCCATTAGTTCTTCTATTGTTTGTAAACATTCAGCCCAAGTACGGTGAGGGTTGAACCCTGCTCTCGGATATATGAAGATCCATCACTATTCTTGTCACTATTCTTGTTAGTTGTTACTTGTTAATACTCAGCATTTAGACTTGGCAAGCGGGTCCATTGGGTCGGGGTCGGATAGGGTCACTTCGGGTCTCTCGTTTATTTCGGGTTAATTCGGGTCGGGTCATTTTGGGTTTTTGTTTCGTTGGTCGGGTCTGCTTCGGGACAACCGGGTCGGGTTATTTCGGGGGGGATCATCTTCGGGTCAATGAATAAGTGAAAAAATTATTTTAAATAGTCTTTTCGTTTCCAGTGAGATTTATGTTTTGCCGGGTCATTTTTGGGTCCAGTGGTTTTGGATCATTTTCGGGTCGGGTCAGCTTCGGGTTAAGAAAGCTCAGGTCATGTCCAGGTCGGTTCTAGTCAAATCGGTTTTCGTGGTCACATTTAACTGTTGTCGTTCGGATCAACATCGGGTCTTAGGAAAGCCTTTTCGGGTAGGGTTAATCGGGTCGGGTTGCTTTTGCCAGGTCTACTAGTCAGCGTCACTTCTATATAACCGTCTTATATATATAATACTAAGTATAGGTTAGATAAAAAAGTTGAAATAGTCAAATTTATAATTTTCTTTTATTTTACGTTGACCACTCGATATCTCATAATAAATACAAATACATACATATCTTTATTCTATTAAAATAGAAACATTTCTTCCAATATGGTGAACCCACGTCATCAACATAGTCTTTTGCTTTTACTATAGTGGTGGGACCAGAATGAGAAGACACACAAAGCTTGAGATTCAGGGTGTTAGAAAGTTGATTGTAAACAAGAAATGGGGTTATCACCAGTTCAACCAGCGATTCCTACAAAAAAAAAAATTTCCTCCCTGCAAATCGCCAGTCCAACTGGCTTTTATACGCAAATCGCCAGTTGAACTGGCTCCTGCAAATCGCCACTTCAAGTGGCTATACTGGCTGTTTGTTTCCTCTCCCTGAAATCCCTGCAAATCGCCACTTCAAGTGGCTATTTCTCTTGAGGTCATTGAGTAATAATTTCGAGTAATAATTTCAGGTGTCATAATTTTGTCATTGAGTAATAATTTCTGAGTAATAATTTCACCTGCATGGTTGATGGTTGAGCACCTCAAAAACTTACATATATAAGTAGCAGTTGATCTTTAAATCGCCAATTCACACTCAAAAACTTTCACTCTTAAAAAAACAAACGCCATTTAGTGAAGCAGTTTCGGCAGTTGATATTTTATATTTTGCTGACGGCGATTTCGGTAATTTCTGGTTTTTATAATTTTGTCTATTAATTTATAAATTATTTATATAAAGCGATTTTCCTTTAAATAAGGAATGATTGTTTTGAAATTTTTGTTTCCAAATATTTTGTATCCGCTTCCCATAATTAGTATTGCGTTTACACTGGAACAATATTTTTTGTAAAATAAACTAATTTTTGAAAATAAATTATTTATGTAACTTATTGCGTTTACACTGAAATTATTTCAAATACTTATTTTTAAGTTTTTAATACGTATTTAAATTTGTATGTATAAATAATATTATACGTAAAATTATGTATTTGAAACGTATTTAGATTTTTTATGTATCAAAAATATTATTCGTATTATGTATTTGAAACGTATTTAGATTTTTTATGTATCAAAAATATTATACGTACAAGTCTGTATTTGTAACGTATTTAAATTTTTATGTGGTAATAATATTATACGTAAATAATAATTTGGTATAATAGTATAAAATATTTTATATTAAATAATTATTAGTACAAAATAGAAAAATAGTTTCGGTAGATAACATATACATTTTTTTGGTGGAAAAAAATGGCATATTTTGGTCAATTTGCTAGTTATCGACTTTATTTTACTTAGATTAGTTTGTAACCTTTGGACGTGTAGATTAATGGTGGAACCGAAGTATTTAGCTAGAACATAGTGGACTTTCCTTAAACGATGTTTTTTATTAAATAAAAGCATATAGTTAGTCAATATTTTGTTGACCATATTTTTCCTAGTAAGACGGTTGTTTATTTTTTTGTACCCTTTTTTTTCTGATGTGTAATTGTTTATATGTTAAAACCATTAAAGAAGCATATAGTTAGTCAATATTCCATTCTTTTTTTTTTATTGTTAACTGCAAATAGCCAGTCAAACTGGCTATTTTGACCTGCAAATAGCCAGTCAAACTGGTTAATTTTATAATTTTGAGGTTGTATAATACTATAGTTGTATAATAGTTTAATAATAATATCTTCCAATTTTTAATTTATAATATTATTGTTTTATAAAAAAATGTAATGCTTACGATTAAGTAATGTAATTTTATGAAAATAATACTAAGAAACTCTTGAAAATATTTGGAATAATTAATTAAAAAAACCTTAAAGTTTTATTTGATTAACTTGAAACAGAAATACAGCATTGAAAAATGACAGTTACAACATTAAAGAAAGACTGAATACAACAGTGGTTAATAAGAAAACGTAAGTAGTCTTAATAATATCCCACTTAGTAGTCTTAATCCATTGTGCCGCAAATAGGCTCGTGATCCTCGTCATCGTAATCTGAAATATCATCCATAAAGTTGGTTGCTTCATATTCACCCTCACCAAATGCAGCCAGCATGTCCTCCTCAGTTGTAAGCTATTCATAAACTTTCCAATAATAAACCGGTTCCCGCCTAACAAAGACTCGACCCTCTCCAGATAGAAGGTCCCTTAAGGCGGAGTGATCCACTACTTTGAACAACCTTTTAATCATGCTTACTAATTCATCTTTTAAGGATCTTAGTTCCTCGCATTTTGTGGTCCATGTATCTGAATTTATAAATAAAATATATATAATAAATTGAATGTAAAACATAAAATAAGAAGAGAATGATTAATATATTACCGAAGGTAGTGTTGGCTGGCATGGAGGGAGTGAGTACAGCATTAGCATTGCATGTAAATATGCCATTGAGCTTACTTAAGGGTGGAGCACCCAATAATAAGTCCATGTAAATATGGTGGGTAATTAATAATTTAAGACGAGTTTGAAAATTATCCGACTCGTCCCTAATTCTATCTATTTCCCTCTGCACTTCCTGAACTTCAGAATCCCAATTGTCAGACATTGTTAACTTTTGTTGTGGTGAGGTGTTGGTGGTTGAGGAGGGAGGAGTTGTGTGAAAATAAGTTTTAGGAAGGTGTTATTTATAGGGAAAAAAGGAGGGAGTGATATGCCAGTTGTTTGATCATGGTTGGTTCTATCCTGATTACGGATAAGATTGAATAATATTGATTGGATAAATGAAATCTCACTTTTGTTTTTCATATATTAATTATCTGCGTATTAAATAAAAGTATTTAGTTAGTCAATGTTTTAACCCTTTTTTTTTCTGGTTGTTTCGTTTGTCTGATGTGTAATTGTTTATATGTTAAAACCATTAAAGAAGCTAATTCATATTTAAATCTTTTACAGTTATGGCATCTTCTTCTTCTTCCCAGCCTAGATGTTTCCAGGGTCCCCTCTGTGATACACTATTTTGTCTCCAGGCAAAGCATATATCCGCACAGGTTTTTAGGCATGAACGTCCATCTGATGTTGCCGCCAAATCACGTAGAGCGGACGGTAATGTATGGAGAGAGTGGGCGTATGAGATGGAGATTTGTCAAGGAACGGCAAATTATGTCGCACAGATAGGCTTTGGGGTATTTTTCAAGTTAGGAAACCAGAGAAACGACCACTCTCTTTTGCATGCACTGCTTGAGAGATTTCGTCCCGAGACCCACACATTTCACCTTCCAGTAGGTGAGGCGATGATTTCTCTGCAGGATGTTGAGGTCCTCCTTGGTCTTAGGGTAGATGGATATCTTGTGGGGTCTAATCCCACCGGTTTGGTGGTTCCCGACAATGCTTGGGAGTCCTATGTTCAGGGATGCTTGGTTTAGAGGATCTTCCCCATGGGTGTTCCTATTTTGAAGCCGAGTGGTTGGTCACGTCACACTTGGAAACTAGGATACATAGACCCGCTACGTTAACTGAGGCCGACATGCAGCAGCGTGCTCGTTGTTTTGTTCTTTGGATGTTAGGTAACGGGTTGTTTATCAACTCTAAGAAGACACATGTTCACAAGGATATGGTTCTGGGTGTAGCTGACTTTGATGTGTGCAGTGGCTACAGTTGGGGTTCAGCTGTCTTGGCTTATTTGCTGCATGATATGTGTAAATGTGTTTTACAACCCCCCTCGGCCACTATTTACATGAACTGAGCGACACAACTGCTGCAATATTGGGCGTACGAGCGGAAATCTATTTTAAGGCCTGAATTCCGCGTGCAAAATGATGTGCCGACTGGCATGCCAGTTATTGGAGGTCCCTTAGGTAGTCATTACACCGACCGCCGTTGCATTTAGCGAAAAGTAAATTTGCCGTATTATCGGGATCAGTTGGCCACCTTCTCATGGGAACAGGTACTACTTCTTTTACTAGAGAGGGGACCATTTATTTTTTGGTGCTACTTGTTTCCATTCGTTACCTAATTTGTTTCCGTTTACTTTTTATGTAGTTCGAGTGGACCCCCTACAGGAACATCGTACATAATTTACCAGATGCGTGCACGAGTGGCTGGGAAATATACCTCTCTACCGTGCCTCTCATATGTGGATTGTGGGTTGCCTTCCACAACCCGCATCGACGTATTAGACAGTTTGGTGGTGTCCAAACGGTGCCTGTCGGTGGACTTGTTTTGACAGAGAACAACTGGAAGGTCCATGTGACTAATAAATATGTGACAAGAAAAAGCGTGGACAAATGGAGGAATGACCACCTACTAGAGTATATCAACATGTGGAACGAAAGGCGTCAACGGATTATTTATACAGGGCCGATTGATCCTAGTAGGGTTCCCGAAGTAGATCCGCGTTATCTAACATGGTATCTAGATAACTCTGTTCGTTACATATGTAATCCAGACGTCAGGACTATTAGCGGGTACAACCCGCACGGAGAGAGGTTGTTGTATATGGTATGTTTTTATATTTTATTTAATTTAAATTATTTTGATTTTGTACGGTATTTAATTTAATTAATTTAATTTAATTTAATATATTTTGATTTTCTAGAACCAATGTTTGACTGATCTCCGTCAACGTGCGCAAGGATGGAGTGATCAATCTTTGGCACACGAAGTAGGTGCCTATCTTGGAAGTGTAGCTACGAGTCCTTGGGTAGATCCTCCTGCTACCGTGCGACCTACTCAGGTCATGAGGAGCCCTCCCGCCGCAGATGCCGAACATGAGTTTCCACAAGTGAGACAACGAAGACATCCTCGGACACGCGACGAGGCATGGGCAACGCAACAAGCTTACAATGCTCAGTATCAGCACCAACACCAACATGACGAGGTTGTTCCGCAGTATCAAGACCAACAAGGTGGTTTCATGGGCTTGGATGGGCTTGACTTGGATGCTTTGAATTGGGAACAAATACAAGCTACTGTTAGTGATGTTGGTAGATTCGGTGGAGCACATGGTGACAATGTTGGTGGTAGTGGTGGTGGGGGGTCGGTGGTATTGGTGATAACTGGGGTGGTGGATATGATAACTGGAGTAGTGGTGGTGGTGTATATGGTGGGGTCGGTGGTAGTGGTGGTGGTGTAACAGGTGGGGTCGGTGGTAGTGGTGGTGTTGTATATGGTGGAGTCGGTGGTAGTGGTGATAACTGGGGTGGTGGGGTAACAGGTGGGGTCGGTGGTAGTGGTGGGGTTGTATATGGTGGAGTCGGTGGTAGTGGTGTAAACTGGGGTGGTGGATATGATGGAGCTGTGACCGACACTACCTACTTGGATGGTGGTGGATATGATGGTGCAGGTTTGGATTTGAGTTTGACTTTGAGGCCCTCTGACCAGTCTGCGGTTGTTGATGCTCCACAAAGTGTGTATTTGACACCCGAACAACAGCTTAGGCGGCTGACCATACATGTTGGTCGTCGGGATAGCAACCAACACGTCAGACCAACCCAAGGCATTGGTTTTGGTACTCGTCCTAGACGTATTTTCACACCCGAAACAGACGATGAGGATGAGTAGTTTTTGTATGGTGTATTCGTTTCCTTTGTATTGTCCTAGACGCTTTCGTTTATGTTTTAGTTTATTGTTTAGTTTATTGTAATTGTCGTGGTTTCCTTTGTATGGATTTCGTTTTTTAATTTATTGGTGTTATTTTCGTATAATGTGCTCGCTTCCTTTGTATTGTGTTGAGACGCTTTCAATTGACTACTAGATTATATTACAAGGGTCTTCGTACATTAAGATAGGAATTACACAATGATGTATGCTAATCACTCTCATCTCTCTCGGCAACTCTATCAGTCGGGGGATGTGACATTGGACAATGTCTTCGTACATGGTTCATGTTCCCACAACGCGTACATGGTGGTCCACTTCTACCATTACCATGTCTCCTAGTTTAATCCATCGCCCATAATCTACGATTAACAGTTCTACTACCTGGACCTGAATGCCTAACCAGTCTAACCTCATCAACCTCAAGTGACCATTCAACAGTTGGCCACGTCCCACAACCCATAACTGGATGAAAGTTTCCTGAATAGTGCCCTCTCCAACCTTCCATAGTATGAAATCGGTTGATAGTCATCAATGAATCGTAATTAACGGAATTAGCAACCGCAATCACATGGGAGCAAAGAAACCTATTGTTCTGCCACTTCCCGCAACTACAAACCCCTGCAAGGTGTTTCACCTCAAACTTGTGGCCCCTTTCATCAACAACCACAAAACAATCTCCCCATGAGGTAACCGTCTGTCTTGTTGAGTCCAACATATTTGCCATGTAAATGGCCATCGGATGTGGCGGTAGTGGAGTGTTGCAGGCGTTGATTTTAGGACGATCTCTGCGGAATATATATGCACATTTCTCAAGAGTGCTCTCAACCATGGCTCTAATGGGTAGGTGACGTGCTTCTTTGAGTACGTTGTTGTAGCTCTCCGACATGTTGGTCGTACTCAACCCCCATCTATGGCCACCATCCTCAAAAAGTGTCCACATCGTTGGGTCGATTTGTTGTAGATACTCAGCAGCTTCGGGGTTTAACTCATTAATTCTACTCCAAGCATTCCAGTATTTCGTCTGATTGAGCTCCGTCCCCAAGATCTGGCAAGCCTCCTTCAATCCCTTTCTCCTAAAATTGGTCAACAAATTGGCTTTGATGTGCTCTAAGCAAAATCTGTGCAGCCCATATGAAGGGTACTTCTGCAACATCACCTTCATCGCCGCTATTATACCTTCCAAAACCATCGACGTAAGTTTCAGTAACAATTTCAACAAACAATAATAAAGTGAAGAATTTTAAAAATGTAAAATACCTAGATGCCTGTCCGAGATCACACAAGTGAACCGATCTCTGATGATCGACTTCTTCAAGTTATTCAAGAAAAAAGTCCAGCTAAGTGTAGTCTCTTCATCAACAAGAGCGAATGCCAGCGGCATTATGTTGTTGTTAGACGTCTTGCAAACAGCAACCAACAACTTCCCTTTGTAGGATCCACGAAGATGCGTCCCGTCCACAGAAACAACGGGACAACACTCTTGAAAAGTGGCAATGCAAGGAGCAAAAGACCAGAAAATATACTTCAGCACCCGCTGGGGCAAATACTTCGTCCCTTCAGAAAACTTGTACTTAACATACGTTCCCGGGTTAGTGACCTAAACAAGAATGACGGGAAACAGATGAAATAACATTATAAAATACAAAATAATACAATCCCCTAAAAAAACATATTAACCCACCTGAAGAGCCGCCATATACATAGGAAGGTCTCTGACATTGTGCTCCCAGGACCCGTACACGGCCTCAATTGCCTTCCTCCGCCCGTGCCACGCCTTACTGTAACTCACATCCACGCAAAACGCTTTCTTCACATCGAGTTGCACAAGTTTAACTTTATATCCAGTATCCTTTTTAACTTCATCCATAACAAACACACCAATTTCCCGGGAGGTAACGTTCTTCCTCTTACTCGCGTTAGAAGCTCCGGCACAGTTGTGCTGAGGAGTCCAAACAACAATCTTCCAGAACCCAGACCCCCTCTGTTGCGTGGCTCGCATCTTCCAACCATAGATTACACCGTGAAGCAACTCCTGAGGGTAACTTGTGGCTCTAGTCCCACACTCAACAGCCCACGTCTTCTTACGAGTCTCAACCGTTCGATACGAAACCCCCCTCTTCGAAGACCAAATTGTCATGGCATTTTGAACATCTACCTTAGTTTCGAATAGCGTACCGCCGACGATATTGTCAACGTTTCCATCAAACATTTTGGAAAATAGAGACCGTGAAGAACGGTCGACCTCATCACGGACAACAGAATAGACATAGTGGTCAGTAGGGACATGAGGGACATGAGGTGCAACCTCATCCTCTGGGTCTGAGCTAGAGGGGTCTATACTTGACCCAAAACAGGAATTGGTTTCATCAGTGTTAATGTCTTCTAACCCAAAACCACTAAAATTGGATGACATGATGTTATAAGTAGGGTCATCGCTGTCCTCGTCACCATCGTTCTGCGCTTCTGGGAACACATTCAGATCTAATTGATGTCGGTTGCTAGGCTCACCAACATCACTCACCCCTCTACCTCCCAACACAGCACCCTGACTAGATTCCCCAAACTCATAAGAGGGTTGAATGAATTGGGACAATGGCAAATGAGGAGCAGTGGGTTGTAACAGAACATACAACTCAGGATGATTAAACGCATACATATAGATTGCACATACAAACTGGTTATCCTTGATATAAACATAACTTCTTCTACCAGACAAATCTGTCCACACAAGTGTGAACGACATCTGTATGACTCTGAGATCGACATTGCAAACTATACTAACCTTCTCAACCAGATCTTCAAATAAGAGCTGACGATCAACGAGAATCATACCATCAGCACTACACATCGTCTCTCCCACAACACCACCGACCCAAGGAACCCCGGAAGTCCAGAAACAAGATAAAAAAAATGGAGCGTTAAATGACATTTTCGGAATGGTTTTCGTTTAAAGTGGTGAATGTTTGAAAAATTTTATTTAATGAAGTGTATTTTTGAGGTTATAGTAAAGTAGTGTATAGAAAACAAGTATCGAAAACAAGGAAGGGATTTGAAATGGTCAGTTGTATTAAATGGCGAATAAAAAAATAATCAGAAACAAGGAAGGGATTTAATACAACTACATAAAAAGTAAACGCCAATTGAACTAGCTATTTAGAAATAGCCAGTTGGATAGTAGGCGATTTATTTATTCGAGTTGCCAAAGTTTAGTTTAAAATGAAGACAGAATAGAATAAAAAAAGGAATTTTCAAATTGGAGAATCGCCACTCCAAGTGGCTAAAACCTCTAAATTGCTTACAAAAACTAAATAAAACGTAAGTGTTGTTTACCCAGAGTAAAGTAACCACTGATAATCAATGCGCCCGAAAGACACATATTGATAAAATACTCATCATTTATTTTGATAGTTTGTCCACCAAAATTAACAAAAATGCATTAAAAGATTAATTAAAATGCTGCCAACTTTTGATAAACATTAATCATTCAAAAATAACTTAAACTTGGCACAAATTTAATTCTACATATTTTAAATAATTTTAATAATTGTAAATATTTTTTTCAAACCTGATTTAAATCATTTCAAAACAACATAATTAAAAGGTTATCAAAGTATTAATCATTCCATATTTAAATCTGAATATTATAAATAAATAAGTATTTTTCCCAATCATTCTAAAATAGCATTATTATTTTGCAATATCCAAATTGGTTTTATGAAAATAAACAGGTGGGTAAAAAATACCCAAAGCTTACATAATTCTTAATTCACACATTTTATAAATAAAAAGTATGAAATAAATCTGGATAATATAACCTAAGAAATTACGAAATAAAATAAATCTGGAAAATAATGAAGTTTTACTAAGGCAAAACTCTACAAAAACTTTAAATGAAACACTAATCAATGTTTAGATATCTGTTAATCTATACAATAATATAAAAAGCCTAACTTGAGCATTATATTGAGACATGTGGCATTATTATAATCACTTATAATTCTTCATATAGTATGATGTATTTGATTAAGAAGACAAATCATTACTGAATATATGTGCTAGCATAAATGAAAGATAATCAAGAGTTTATAGCCATCCTTTCAAATAAATTCACATAACTCTCCACTAAATGTCCAATTAATCTCATTAACTTCTATGTTTTTTAATAGAGGAGATGAAAAGTTTCTATCTCTTATAAAAACTCACATTTCTCCATCATAATTTTAGTTTTGGATTTTCAATGATAGATAAAATGTGTCTATTACCACTAATCTCATAGCTAGTATAACTTGTACTTTTTGTTATTTTGATTTTGATTTTGATTTTACAATGCATCTATTTTTCGCTAATCTCATATAGTTTATACTTTTTTGTTGTTTTGAATTTTATGGTTGTGTTTATGAATTTCATTGATAATTGATTTCTAAATGATATTTGGTAGTTAAATTCCTGATTTGACTTATTTGAGATCAATTTTTGTACAGAGTTGTTACTAAAGTATTTCTCTACTTAATTTATTTATTTTCATGTTTAATTTGGAAGCAGGTTAGCATGACATTATCAAGAAGACTAAGAATACATCTCGTAATATGGTGGCTATATAGAGAAGAGTTCGTCTTATTGCACTACGATAGACAAATGCTTAAAAGTTTATTTCTTATGTTTCGTCCTATTTGTCATTGGTTGTTACAACTCTCTCAAGCTAATAAAAGTGGTTGATCAAAGTTCGAAAGTAAAATGAGGCGATGAAATTGTGGTACATTTAATATAAAACGACATATTTACTTGCTTATATGAGAATTATTATCCTTCTCATTTGGCAAAGTAATTATTATCCTTTAAATATACGTATATCTTATGGCGAGAACATTTGTGTATTTAGACAACTCCAATTATTTTCTGCTACTAATATTGGTGTGATTGTTTGGGGTTTTTTTACTATGACTTTTGAAGTTAATGAATTTTATTTTAGAATCAAATTAATGATTTAAAATATTTTTGTTATGCTTCCAATAGAAGTATAAACTTTATTGTAGTTTTCTGTTTGTTAGGTGATTATCATTCTTTCTTTATATTAATCTTTACTGAACTTGAATTACTCATGTATATTTCTAATATATACAAATGAATGGAGAGTTTTGAAGAGTTCTAAACTTGAGTGTATTTGTTAAGCCTAAGTGGCTAACGGTCGTATTTGTAATCATATAATTGTAGCCAACAAATGAATCCTGCACGATTACTAAGAACAAGAAAATTTTATTATATTTATCCTCAGGAGAAATAAATAAAGAAATTGCTAATATGTAATATATATAAGTATATGCTCCTATTTTGTATCATTTGTACTATATGTATTATTAAAGTATAAAACGGTACTTGAGTCGTAATATTATTATATATTGACATGAATGATTATTTAACATCGTAAGATTTACGTGGCAACCTATTTCAGACCATTATTATGAACATAATAATTTGGAGTAGTTCAGTAACTTTCCCCACAAAAACAAACGACATTTACATTAGAGGGAGTAGATAGTATGGGGTACCATGCTACATATTCTCATTCTCATGGTTCACATCGTACATTATTATCCATACAAAAATTAAAAAAAGTATCATGTTTTAAAAAACATGTAGTAATAAATAACGAAAACCTACACGAACCCGTGATTTTTCACGGGTTTCAAAACTAGTTTCTATTTAGAAGTACATACTTTGTAGCTATTAATTGTCATACGAATTAACAAAGTAAATGAGACATACATACCTTAAAAACAATTACTAAATCTATGGAATCATTGACATGGAGATAAACTATTTCCAAAACGGAGAAAAATAAAATAAAACAGACATTTAAGTATAAAAAAACACATGGTGTCAATTACTAGATATATGGGATTATCGACGTAAAGATAAATATGTAATCAACTTAATAAATAAATAGGTGAACATCCCCTTTTTTTTTTTGGAGGTGATGGTGGAAATAAGGGAAAGTGTGAAAGTCGGTGGGGGGCGGATGAAGATTATATTGTGGGCATTAGGGTGAATGATAATTGTGATTTTGTGGGCATGTGGACTCATGGCATATGGGACTTGTGTGTTTGAGAGGAGGAGTGTTGTGGGTTTTTAGGATTTGGCTCTACTTATTTTAGTTTGCCTTATTTTCTTTAATCTGATCTATTAGGATAGTTTATACAAGTAGTTTATTGTCGAGTATTTTTTTCCGTTTCTATCAAAATAATCTATGGAAAATTCTACCGTGTCCTTTCGAGTTTGTTTGTTTTCTATGATGTATCCCTATAATTTTAGAAATTTTATAATGTACTCTTTAACTTTATACATTAGTCTCTACAATGACCGTATTGAATTATTGATCAACTTTGCTAAGTTAGTTTCTTAATTAAGCTATTAAACCATATCTTTAGCGTTCCAATTACCCGACAACCTACTTAATTATGTTTTACTTTCATTTATATAAAAGTGTAGGTCTCCCTTGTGACGGGTCGGACCTTGCGACGGGTTTTTCCTCTAACAAAATGGGTAGAAGGAACATGTGGGGCACCCCCCCCCCATGTGCTTCCCCTTTTCCCTTAAATGGATCATTTGTGAGGGGAAGTGGTACCCGTCGCAAGCTTGCGACGGATACTGCCCGTCACAAACAAGAATTTGTGCATATAAAAATGAATATAATTGAACCAATGTAAATGGGTGGATAAATGGGTGGTCGTTAGAAGATCGATGGGACACGTAAATGGATACTTATAAGGCCATTTGTTATTTTTCATCTACGGGGCACATATGAATGTCAAAAGTCTTACCTATCGCGAGTAATGTCACAAATGTAGTCGTGTAGATATGTATTTTAATTAACGGTACAAGGTTATCCACATTCCCAAACAACATTTACCAATATTGATTAGTATTTAAGAAGTACTAATTTGATTTCAATATTTTGTAATTTTGTCAATTTTTGTACGGAGTATAACAAATTAATATGCAAACCCGTGCAATTTTGCACGGGGGTAAAACTAGTTTTAATATACAAGTTATGAATATAAATTATTCAGTTAGTAAAATGAAATTATTTAATGTTTTTTGTGAAACTTTGACGGCTTATTGTTATTACGTTAATCATATGTATGAAATGATTTCATACAAAAATATATGTTAATTTATAATTATATCTTTTAAGCATGTCATACTATTTTAAATATATGTCGTTCGTAATTAATGAAACTTTTGGTAACTAATATAAATTTAAAAGTTTAATAAACATAAGAGTTTCCACATGAAATTATCACTATGAGATTTATCTTATGATTATATTAATCGGTACAGAGAAATTACTCATTTAGTCTTTGATATAGGGTTTATTGATATTCGTAACTTATATTTATTTTAACACAATTTTTAAAATTTTATACCTTCAATAATTTTTATTCAAATTTATACCTAAAACAATCATTTTTTCATAACCAATAAGAAATTTCGCGAATTGACCATTTTACTCTTACTAATTATCCACCAGACTACCATTACCCTTGTCCATCACGTAACTAATTAACCCTCAACTGCACCACAAAACCAACACCACTAGAAGGGCACTACTTATATTCATTCTGCGGACCTAATGGCAAACAGGTCGCACGGGTAAAATTTCTGGTCGGGGCTAGTCGGGTTAGGTCATGTCAGGTTCAGGTCATATCCAGTCACGACTACGTCCGGGTCTGGTTCAGGCCAGCCGGCCAGGTAGGTTTCGGGTTGCTTACGGATTGAGTTACTTGGGAAAATTCTTAGCTCGGGTTTGGGTAAGGTCGAATTCGAATCAGGTTTTGGTTGGTCAGGTCGTTGTCGGGTCATGACATTATCATGTTCATTTTTGGGTTGGATAATTATGATAATTTTTCGATTTTGGTTTGGGTTTTGCTTGGTTTGGCAAAACAATTTATTATTTGGCCGATTCTTTCCGATTATTTAACCAGTTTAAGTTCAGATATGATCATTATATAGCAAAATAAGTTTAATCTGTTTAAAATACTTTATAAAAGTCGTTCATAATGTCAGTTTATTTTAATTGCCTTGACTTTTCTTTTATATCTGGGTTATTTACGAGTTAATGTCAGGTTATCTTTTGGATCGGGTTAGCTTTCAGCTTAACTTATGGTTATCTTTTTCAACGGTTTGGCTGTTGGGCTGAGTTGGGTAGGGTTGGGTTGGGTTGGGTTGGTTAAAGGCATGTATCAAGTCGATTTGGGTCATCTCGGGGTGAGTCATGTGTGGTTTTGGGTCCACCTTAACCGGGTTAGGTCGGGTTACGGGTCAATATCGGGTTGAGACGGGCGAATTTTGGATTGCAACATTTTCAGGTTGTGACGTTCTTCTATAAAATTAAAAGCAAAAATGCGCTTCTCTAATCTAAAATTATCACCAACCCAATGTACGGTAATACATAAATAAGGTTCACCTTATATAGATTTCTAACAATCACTAGTTATACAAACACGATTTTTATATGTTGAAAAAAAAGGCAATCAATTCATTTCTAGCTTGTTCATATTGTAGTTGAGTACTGCGTTTTAACGTTTTTCTTGACACTTTATAATAAAGCGGTTGTAAAGACAATTTAATAAATTCCTCTAACTCTTGACTATCACCATACGTAAAAGGTTGCTCGGTCGTGCAAACATATTTAACCATGTTATCAACCATGTTTTGCCGGTTATAAAAAAACGGTTTACCTCCACCGGGCATCGACGATGCATAGCCACTAACTGTTGGTGTTTTACCATTCCTCCACCGGATTTGTGATTTTGAGCATTCACTCATGCTTTTCCAAGTGACGGATCAAAGTTCCCACTCCCGTTCTCTTCTTCCATATATAAGGGATGACCTTCTTCCCCTCTAGAGGACAAACTTTACAAGAACATATAAAGTTTTGGGATTCTCCTTTCACACACCATCTTGAGGTACTTTGTCATAATACAACCAAAACCAAGAAATATCGCATTGCCTACCACCGATTTTTTTGGTAGTCGAACCCGAAGAACCAAAAGTTTGAGATTCCTGCGTTGTGGAAGATCACCAAATAGTAAACATAATAAAAAAATTAATTAGTAACATCTCCTTTTTATATATAAATAAAAGCAAGAACTTTTAAAGAGATTTAATTGGCTCCTTATTTATAAAGAATTAAAAGTCTAACTTTTTTTTTCCTTGATTAGTAACCTCACGTTCATATATTACTTCATTCACATAATTAATTACACTCTTAATATCCTTCAACTCTTAGCTTACTCTTATTTAACACAATTTTTTATAAAATCATATACTATACATTTATGATGCATAAATATTATTTCAGATTTATGGCTTATTGTTTCAAATTTCAATGTACACACTACTCCGAAATTAATGAATTAGATTGGTACAGAAACGTCTCATATCTTGATATATAAAGGGTTGTTTGGTTACCCACTAATTAACATAGGAGCTTACATTCATGTGAATTATATAATGGACATATTGTTTGGTTACCCCAATTCACATGAATTGGAAGTTCCCATGAATTCCAATTCCTTCATAATGGAGGGAGTGACTTACCTAGGTCCCCCTAGGTAAGTTGGAATGCCTACATAAATTACACTTCATCCATGACAACCAAACACTATTTACTAATTCACATGAATTCTAAAATCATGTGTTTTATGACTTCCTGGGTAATATAAATTCCCACATACAACCAAACGACACCTAAATTTAATATGTATTTACTGTATGCAATAAAAAAAACATGTATAATAACTCGACATTTTTACAGTCTATAAATGATGTAGGATCTCAATTTTTTTGTTTTGTTAATATGATTAAGATACAATACTTAACACATTTAATTCATACTCATTTCTATATAATACCAAAAATACGATCAATTTATTGTTTATACAATCTTATCTTAGATTACAAGAATAATCTAAAAATAAAAAAATTAATTTTAGTATATAAATAAAATTACCCGGTTTTGGGCTAAAAATACTCCTCGCCACAAAATATATTTATGACGAAAATATACTACTATGATCGAAATTATTATAAAGCAAGTCAAATATTTTTAATAAGTTTAAGTAGCAAGCACGTGCAAATTCTGCACAGGTTTAAAACTAGTACTAATATATAATCAAATCAATTAATAAATGAAATTTAATTACAATCTAAGGAAATAAAATTTAGAATATCAAAGTAATAATAATTTAGAATTTTAGATTATGTATCAATTATTTTGATTATATTTTTAATTAATAATATAATCAAAGTAATTATAATTTAATTAGAGTATGAAGAAATGAAATGATAAAATTAGAGAGATTGAAAAATTAAAGAATATAAAAGTATTTACCATCAAACATTCTTTCCATCTTCTCTTCATCAATTTCTTGGGGAATATCAATGTTGATATTTTGAGACATTATGATAGAATTAGAGATATTAAAAGATAATTAAAGAGAGAAGTAAGACTATTTTATAATTTATAACTTGAGTATTTTGATGATAATACTTATAACTTGAGTATTTGAGAATAATTATAACTTAAGTATTTGAGAATAATTAGAAGATTAAGAAGACGTACATGTAACGCCCAGAAATTCAAGTACACAAGGAGCACAAAATAATTCATTTTATTAATAAAAATGGAAGCGAGATTACAGGGCATCACCGCCGTATTTCCTACAAGGCTATACCATAAAGTAAATACATTTGAAAAGAATTAAAATTAAAACTTTATTTAGTTGAATTATACATCTTATAAGTCTTATCTTCTATATGAAATCCTCACACTTGACCCTCCCTGATACTTGTACCTGAAAAAGAATGAAAGTAACGGAATCAGCCAACCATAGGCTGAGTATGACTCCGGTTGCCTCCACCGGCCTTAGGCTCTCATTTCACTATTTTATCTCTTTTATGTCTCACATATAAATAATATGCCACATGAGTATTATCCATTCATTTTTAAATAGACATGCACAATTTGTCATATCAGTATGCAACATTTCATTTCAGAGTAATAGCGGTCTACCATTACTGAAGTGAGACACATTACGGAGTAATTACTCCCATGGGCTAAGCCCTCCTCCATGTACACAAGGCCATATAATTATTTATGTAACCCCCTGACACTTTTACCAGCAATAACCAGAACCGCAGTTCTCATATCATGGAGTCGTGCTCCCTTCCATGTACACAGGTTACGTTTGTAATGTCATCTCCCTCCCGTAATCGTATCCCGAATGCTACAATTGGTCAATTATACATTATAATAACTGAACTAGCATGACGAACATTATCACATATAAGACATAAATATAACATAGATGGAGTATAACAGTCTAACATGTGAGCACTATAATAATATAACCAATTACTTCTAATCTCGTCTTACTTCTATGATATATTAAAATAGTTAATTACTTTTATCGATGAAGGGTCCCGAAATCATACCTTATTTAATTTATATAGACCAAATTAATGGATCATGGAATCTCTCTCGACTTTCTCAATTTTGTATGAGTAAAACAATAATGGTCAATGGCCGGGCTATTTATAGCCTTTATGAGGCGGTTTAGAATTTGTAGTTGGCAAATTCAACTTGTTTTCTTCTTTATCATGCTACGGAATAAGTTAGCATTGTGTTTTCACCTATTTGTAATTTTACAAGATAAGAGCTCTTGTATTTATCTTTATTTTCTAATTAGATGACATGTCTTATTATGTGATAAGGATGATACTTTATTCACATGTACGCTCATTGCTTAATAGCTATATTAATCATCAGTTGGTCTCTCTTGTGACGGTCACAATATTGTCTACCTATTTTGATACTCTACAATATAGACAATTATAATTTGTGTCACACTAAAGTTGAACACTGGTGTTTAGTTAAATCAATCTTTCCTCGGGTCAAGACGTGTTTGGTCAAAGACGCCATTTAAATTGAGTTTATTTTATTTAGATTCCGTTGTTCTCACTTGCTCGATTAATAGTCTTTACATTAGCTTGTCCCAAATTACTTATACTTTCTAATATTTAATTATAATTTTTTTTTCTTTTTCGGGATATTACAGTACACTAGAGAAAAGATAAGAGAGAATTGTGTGAGAAATTAGATTAAATGAAGTGAGGGCTAAAAGAACAAATTAGATGGGGAGGGGGGGGGGGTGAATTTAATTTTTTTTCAATTTTTTTTTAAAAAATAAATAAAAAATAATCAATGCCAACCAGGTTCTAACACGAGCTAGGACACGGACCGGGCCCCCTAACACCAACCCGGGATCGGCTCGAGTCCGGGTTGGGCGGGCTGGAGAATCGGGCTGGCGAGTTGGGATTTTATGAACCCGAATTAAGTAGCGGGCCAGGCCGAACTGCACTTCTGTCCAGGTATAGTCTCACATGGTGTCGGGCTCGACCTGCCGCTTACATTTTTACTAAAGTTAGCTTTGATGTTGCTAAGGGAGTGAGTGGCAAGATAGTATCTCGGTTGTCACTAATTTCTTGTAAACGTGTTGTTGTTCTTAATAAAAGGTGCGGTTTGAAAAAAAATCACAATAATAATAATAATAATAATATTAATACCAATTCTATCATCATCATCATTATTATTATTATTATTATTATAATTACTAATAATATTATTACTATAGTTATTAATTTTTTTTTTTTTTAATTATGATAATTTTTTTTGTTATTATTATTATTACTATTATTATTACTACTATTAATAATAATAATAATAATAATAATAATAATAATAATAATAATAATAATAATAATAATAATAATAATAATAATAATAATAATAATAATAATAATAATA
>JAIUZE010008691.1:0-45969 GCA_022085475.1 Heliosperma pusillum | reverse complement strand
GCAGTTGCAAGTATAGCAATCTTCTACCTTTACAACAGTAACTTATTACAGCTCGATTTAGTCAGACACCAACACATCAAGATCTTGATTGACGCTTGCTTGGAGATTCTTCATATTCCTGAAATCTTAACTTAGAAGCACATGTTAGATAGGCATGTCATCATCAACAAAACCGGCTCAACAAATTCCCCCTTTGATGATGACAAGCCTTAAACACAATAACTATTCCCCCTCAGTTGGTCAGTTCAATGTAGATACTTTCAGCATGGCTAACATGGAGAAGGAACACAAATTAGCATTTGATGAGCAAACCCAAAAGAGTTATCTAGCAGAATATTTGTACTAATCAACAAGCAAGAGTTAATCATTTATATGCAAGTCTAGGATGTGTTTATCATTTCCCCCTCTTGACATCATCAAAAGGGTAATGACAATCGTCTCGGACACAATGTACGCAAGCATAATATATCATAAGACCGCACTAAATAAGCCAAAATAACAAGTTCAACAAGACTTAGATCAACTATGAGTATCACCAAGTGCAACAAAACCATACAAGATTAATACACACCACCAAATAAGGACGGGTAAAAAGGGACAGGTGGTTAGGCAAAATAGGGTGGGTAGTGAGGCTTATCACTAAGGAGAGGAGTCTTGGATGTCATCCAAGGCATCATCAAAATCAGCACCGTCAGCACCATCATCATCTCCGGGTTTGTCCTGAATGATGTTGGAGATAATGTAGACCTCACCTTGGATTTTGTCAATGACTGTTTTCATAGCATCCAACTCGGTTTGAAGCCAAGAACGAAGATCACCAATGGCTTTGAGAACGGGTTCATTCGACCCACCTGAACCGCCAACACCACCCCGGCTGGAGGAGCCGACTTCAGTAAATTTTGTAGATGGGCGTTGGATGGTTTCTAGTTTCCCCTTAACTACCTTAATCATCATTTTCCCAAGATTTCCCTCGGACATACGATCGAACATGTTTTGAGACCCAATACTGTTGCTTAGCAATACTCCCTTTGCACGAAAGATTATGGAGAGCCACATGCCATAGGGAAGACGGATGGAGGGGCTGTTTTCGGTGGGTTCCTTTTTCAGTTTGGAGGCGATAATGTTGAAACGTTTGAACATAAGGCCAGGAAGATTAATCGGTTTTTCAGAGGCAAGGTGGTAAATGAGGTATTGTTGGGCAATGGATATTTTTCCACGGTCACCAGATGGAAATATGGACCGATATAGTAGATTGAACAGAAGGTGATGGTGAGCCGAGAGAAACTTGGGCTCAACAGTATAGCAGTCTTTGGCATTCGGGTTGGTAAATCTAGCAACGTCAAGAGGTGAGACGTAGGGTAAAACAGGCCAGGTTTTATTATTGGGAATGAGATCATACCCAGAGTGGGGAATGGAAAGAATAGATGCTAATTGGGCTTGAGTTAGTGTAAGGGTCATACCATTGATTTGGGCCGTGAGACTTTTGAAAGATCCGGTGACTCGAACCGAAGCGAAGAACTGAATCACTTCACTTACAAACACAGGTTCCTCCCTTTTTAACAGATCTTGCCACCCTTGAGTCACGATGGCTTCTTTGAACCCAGAGAAGGCAAGAGAGGAGTGGTAGAGATTCGGGTTATACACACGGGGTGTGTGAATAGCCTCTTTTGTGAGCAATCGATCACAGTTCTTTTGGACGGTGGAAGGGAGATCAAGAGCCGTGATTTGAGCGGAAACAGTCGCAAGGTTCCATTTCATCGTCATGGATACCGGATCCTCAGGAGACAGATAGGACGGATTGGATGTTTCAGCAGTAGATCGGGCCTTCTTTTTGGATGGTTGTTTGTCGGAAGAAACACGAGCATCCTTGTCGGAGGGTAGATCGGAGACGGTTTTTTCTGATACATCATCCTTTTCTGAAATCTCACCGGTTGCCGTGTCTTCATCAATGTTAGGCAAAGATGTGGGGGCTTTTCCTTTTCTTTTGAGGTTGCGGGTCGACCGGGTAGATTTAGGGGAACCCTTAGAGCGTTGGATGCTTTCTCCTTCAGTAGGAGAGGTTGTCTTAGATTGATTTGCATGTCCGGCGTCTTCGCCGTCAAGGATTATAGGGCCGGAGGAGACACCGGAGGAGGAGAGCACCTTTTTGGTAGCGGCTCTGGTTTTCTGACGGGCCATGGAGACAACCGGGTCAAGGACAGGATCGGTTGAAGTGAGAGGTGGTAGGACGGTTATTGGTGTGGGATTGATCGGGTTTTCAAGGGAAGGGTTTGGGTTTTCCGAGAGTATGGTGGTGGTTTCATCAATGGTGGATTGAGGAGTTGAGAGTGGAGAAGATGAAGTGGGTGGATTTGACATCTTAAAAGGTTTGATGGGTATTTTGGTGTTGAAGGATGTTTTTACCATGGTAAGGGTGATTTTAAGAGAGTAAAAAGAGGGAAGGTGAGAAGTTGGGGCACCGGTTGGGAAAGGGTAGTTTTTAGAGGACAAATGTCTTTAATTTGGTGGGTGTGCATTAACCAAGAGGTGATTTTGTCGGTTGGACCATTATTATGACATAGGTGTGCTGAAATCCTTTAACATATCATGGCATGAGCAAATTAGAATAAAGACGAGTGTTCTTAAATACCAATTTTCGTCAATCATGCAAGGGATTAAATTCACACACACAAGAATCACATACAATTAATTAATCCAATTTCCAAACGAAGTTTCTCAAATTGTTCTCTTGCTAGTGGTTTCGTAAAAATATCCGCTATTTGATCTTCGGTTTTGCAAAAATTAAGCTTAATGTGTCCTTTCTCAACGTGGTCACGAAGAAAGTGGTGACGGATCTCAATATGCTTAGTTCTAGAGTGTTGAATGGGATTTTTGGAAATGTTTATGGCACTAGTATTATCACACATGATAGGAATAGAATCATAAATCATACCAAAATCTTGAAGTTGTTGTCGTACCCAAAGAAGTTGTGAGCAACAATGAGCGGCACTAACATATTCACTTTCGGCCGTTGAAAGAGCTATCGTATTTTGTTTCTTTGAACCCCATGAGACGAGACAAGGTCCAAGAAACGTGGCAATCCCGGAGGTGCTCTTTCGGTCCACCGTACATCCCGCAAAGTCGGCATCGGAAAATCCTACAAGATCAAGGGGACAATACAACGGATACCACAAGTGGAGATGTTGGGTTCCAATCAAATATCGAAGAATTCGTTTGACGGCTTTGAAATGGGATTCTTTCGGATTTGATTGGAACCGAGCACGTAAACAAACGCTAAAGAGAATGTCGGGACGACTAGCGGTTAAGTAAAGAAGAGATCCAATCATACCTCTATACACCTTGTCACTTACATTTTTGCCGTTCTCATCCTTGTCCAACTTGGACGTAGATACCATAGGTGTAGAGTATGATTTAGCATCCGTCATCCCAAATTTCTTAAGCATTTCTTTAATATACTTTTGTTGATGAATTAGGATTCCTTCTTTAGTTTGTTTGATTTGAAGGCCAAGAAAGAATCCTAGTTCACCCATCATGCTCATCTCGAATTCCGATTTCATTAACTCCGAAAAATACACACAAAGAAGCTCATTAGTTGCACCAAATATGATATCATCGACATATACTTGCACAATCAACAGTCCATCAGACTGTGACTTTATGAACAAAGTTTTGTCCACCGATCCTCTTCTAAACCCATTTTCAAGTAGGAATTTTGACAATCTATCATACCAAGCACGAGGTGCTTGTTTTAAACCGTAAAGAGCTTTGTCCAACTTGAAAACGTGATTAGGAAAGTCAATATCCATAAAGCCCGGGGGTTGCTCAACAAAGACATCCTCTTCCAAATAGCCATTTAGAAAAGCGGTTTTAACATCCATTTGGAAGAGTTTAATGCCCTTGTGAGCCGCAAAAGCAATGAGTAATCGTATGGCCTCAAGTCTAGCTACCGGTGCATAGGTTTCATCATAGTCAATACCCTCTTGTTGGTTGTAACCTTGCACCACTAGTCTAGCCTTGTTCCTTACGATTTCTCCAGAATCATCAAGCTTGTTGCGAAAGACCCACCTAGTACCAATGACGGTACGATTAGGTGGCCTAGGGACCAAGTGCCATACCTCATTTCTCTTGAATTGATTAAGTTCTTCTTGCATTGAAATTACCCAGTCAGCAACAGTCAGAGCGACTGTTACATTGGCAGGTTCAATCTGAGAGAGAAATGCATTATGTGCACAGAAGTTGTTGAGAGATGCTCTTGTTCTTATTCCATATCTGATGTCACTTGTCAAATTTGACAAAGGGTGTGAGTTTTGATGTTTCCATTTCCTTGGCACGAAGGGGTTTTCTTCCCTTTCAGCAGCAACAGTATGAGTGACTGTTACTTCCTGGTCAGATGTTGATCCTTCATCAGAGTTGGAGGACTCTGCCTGTTCAACAGTCAGTGGGACTGTTACAATCTGGGAGGAAGAAACAGCAGCAGAGTTGTTGTTGATTCCCCCTGAGTTGATGCTGTCTATAGTAGGCAACAGTCTCTCCGTGTGTTGCTGATCAGTGTTATTTGAGTTGTTCAAGGTTTCTTCTTGATTAATCACAAAGTCTTCTCGCACAAGCCCAATCTCGAATTCATCATCATCCTCATCGATTTGTACCTGCTCAAAGAGACTAGATTCATCAAAAATGACATGTACACTTTCCTCAATCAACATAGTCCTCTTGTTGTAAACTTTATAGGCCTTGCTATGATTGGAATAACCAATAAAAACCGCTTCATCACTACGTGGATCGAATTTACCCAAATTGTTTTTACCATTGTTGTGAACAAAACATTTGCTACCAAAGCATCTAAAGTATGAAATGTTGGGTTTTCTTCCACGTAGTAATTCATATGGTGTTTTATTGAGTAGACTTCTTACCATGACTCGATTGTGAATATAGCAAGCGTTGTTTACCGCTTCGGCCCAAACGTTTCGAGGAAGCTTACTACACAATAACATGGTTCTAGCCATGCCTTCAAGAGTTCTATTCATGCGTTCAACAACGCCATTTTGTTGAGGAGTTCTTGGGGCGGAGAAAGTATGATCAACACCATTGTCATCACAATAAGCACCAAATGATGAGTTTTCAAATTCGGTTCCATGATCGGTTCGAATGGAAACAAGTTTTAAATCAAGTTTGTTTTGAAGCCTTTTTAACCAAATTAAAAACTCATCAAATGCCTCATCTTTGGAACTCAAGAACAATACCCAAACAAATCTAGTATAATCATCAACAATGACACACACGTAGCGACTCCCTCCTCTACTACGGGTTCTCATGGGTCCACATAAGTCAATGTGCAAGAGTTGTAGTGGACGAGAGGTACTCACAACCTTTTTCGATTTGAAGGAACTTCTAACATGTTTGCATTTAGCACATTCATCACAAATTTTATCAAGATCAAATTTTATGTTAGGAAATCCTTCAACCAAGTCAAGTCTCTTGAGAGTATTAAGAGTCTTAGTACTTACATGTCCAAATCGTTTATGCCACAACCAAGGGTCATTTTTCATTACACTCATACAAGACATGGTATGTCCGGATAAGGTGTTTAAATCGGTTAGGTAGACGTCTTTCACTCGTCTACCTTCAAGTATTACCTCATGGGTTGTGGCATCAATGACTCGACAAAGACTAGCACTAAATTCAACCAAGTTACCACGGTCACATAATTGAGAGATGCTAAGGAGATTATGCTTCAAACCTTTGACAAGCCGCACATTGTCGACACAAAGTAACGATGACTTACCAACCTTCCCAATGCCTATTACTTCACCTTTCTTGTTGTCACCGAATGTTACCGTGCCACCATCATAAGCTTCAAGTGAGAAAAATTGGCTTTTGTCTCCCGTCATGTGACGAGAACATCCACTATCCAAGTACCAATTGCGGCCGCCTCTCACCAAGCCCTACAAGAGATTAGACTTTAAGTTTAGGAACCCAAATCATCTTGGGTCCCTTCTTGCGATCAACTTGTTTAAGGAGATCTTTCCGAATCCATATTTGCTTTACAACTTTAACATTTCTCTCAATGTCATTGTGTCTCTTTTTACAAGCATTAAATACATGACCAGTTTTTCCACAATAGTTGCAAATAATGTATTCGGGAAGACCAACATACTTCCTTCTTCGGAAATCGGTTTTGCTAGGATCTGGTTTTTGAATGTAACAGTGCGACTGACTGTTCCATTTAAAACCGAGACCAGCAACTCTATCACATCTTTTGGATTGACTAGTGAGAAAATTCAAGACATTTTGACTTCCTTCCCATTTCTTAGACACATGTTTAGCTTCATTAAGTTCCTTGCCAAGTTTCTCAAATTTAGCCGAAAGCAACTTGTTCTTTTCTTTAGAAATGTCAAGATCACTTTTTATCACAACATACTTGGATTTTAAGTCAATAATGTTTTTGATTTTATGCTCAATGTCAATCTTAAGGTTGGAGATGCAAAAGTTCAATTGAGTGACTTTAGGGTCGGAGGAACAATTCTTGTGATTGTCATGTTGAATCTTAACAAGTTTTTCATGAAGGATTCTTATTTCCCCTTTGAAGGCATTAAGATCAACCTTGAGTCGATCATTCTCAGTGGTTAAAGTTTTGACGAGATCATGAGAGGAAGAGCTTTGTTTTTCAATGTCAGAGGCAACAGTCAGTGGGACTGTGACTTTCAGACTTTCAACTTCTTCTTCAAGGTCGACTATTTCAGTTTTAGACAGCTCAAGATCTTTGATGAGATCATCACGCTCCTTTGAAATTTTTGAAATTTGGAAGACTAAGGAGGTGTTAATCTCTTCAAGATCAGAGGGGGTAGAGCTAGAGCTAGAGGATTTAAGGAGATCGAGTTCATTTGTCAGGTTTTTGTTTAATTTCCTTAATCTCTTAAATTCAGTTTCAACTTCAGAAGTAACAGTCACTGTGTCTGTATCATTCAATTCCTGTTTTAGAAGAACGTTTTCTTGAGCAATCTCCTCTATTTGATCTTGCATGACATCAAGTTTCTCGGTTTGGTTACGACATTTATCAAACAACTTATCAAGTAACTTACACACCTTGTCTTTGGAATAAGTTCTGACCTTAGCCTTAAGATATTTTACCTCATTGTCGGACTCGGAATCGGATTCATCCGGATGTGCCATAAGACACCTAAGAGACTCACTCCTAGCAGGTTTATGTGTTTTACTTTTGTGATTGTTTGTCAAACACATTTTACCATCTAGTTGCTCCTCGATGGGTTCATCGTCCTCGGAGTCGGACATGCCCCAAATGGCGGACATTACTTTATGCTTGAGTTCTCTCTTAGCCGTGTCTCTTCTATCCTTAGATTTGATGTCATTCCATTTTGGGCATTCTTTAATTAAGTGACCTTTGTCACCACATTTGAAACATCCCATAGCGGAATTCGGTCGTCTCTTAGGAAATCGTTTTCTAGCATGGTTCACTTTGAAATTTTTGAATCCTTGGCCATTGACCATCCCAACAAGGTTTCTTGAGAACATGGCAAATTCATCTTCCTCTTCTCCTTCCTCATCACTTGAGGTGGATTTAAGAGCAAGTCCTTTTCCCTTTGAGGTCTCACAAGGAGCATTGTCGAGATTTAACTCGTGTGCAATTAGGGACCCCATTAGTTCATGAAAGGTCAATGTGGTTAGGTCTCTAGCCTCTTCAATAGCGGTGACTTTTGGTTGCCATTTAGCGGTAAGACTACGAAGAATTTTTCGAATGATGTCCTCGGACTCGAAAGTTCTTCCTAGACTTTTAAGCTCATTAATAATGCTAGAAAAACGAGAGGCTAAACTATTTATGGACTCGTCCTTCAACATATGGAACATCTCATATTTTTTTATGAGAAGGTCTATACGTTGTTTCTTAACTTGTATGGTTCCCTCGTGTGCGAGTTCAAGGACGTCCCATATTTGCTTAGCCGTCGTACAACCGGATATACGACTCACTTCCTCCTCACCAACACATCGTTGAAGAATAGTCATGGCTTTGGAATTTTTCTCGACCAATTTAAAATCATTTTCATTGTAATCTCTTTCGAGTTTGACGTAGAATATCCCGTCATCATGTCCTTATCTTCAACAATGAGTGGTCCATCTTTGATGATTCTCCAACATTGGTAATCAATACTTTTGATGTAGTGTTCCATTTTGAGTTTCCACCATCCAAAATTCTCACCGGTAAAGACCGGGATCTTGGAGTATTTTGAGGAATCCATAGGCCTAGAATCAAACTCAAAGGCGATTAGCCTCGATCAAGAGCACGAGGCTCTGATACCAATTGAAGGGTTTGGATTCCAAGTACCTAAGAGGGGGAGGGGGTGAATTAGGTACCACTTTAAAATTTTTAACTTAATCTTTATTGTTTAAAGAAAGTTGATAGTTGTTTAGGAAGAACAAATGAATACACTAAATGAACAAGGTTATCAAGAGTGTATTGCTAAATTATAAAGTTGCTGTAAAGTGAAAGTCACAGTGAGTCTGACTGTTACTTGTTCGTTTTAGCAAATGAAGTAAAGGCTACAATACGAAAGTAACAGTATCTGAGACTGTTGCACTGAACAGAAATGCAAAACAAACGAGTAAAGAAAAGTGCAGCGGAAATAAAACAAACAAGAGATAAACACAGGAGTTTTGAATTGGTTCAGCCACTTGAAAGGCCTACGTCCAATCTTCTTCTTATTGATTCAATTAAGTAATCTACTCCGACTACCTAAGACCCTTACAATAAAAAGGACCAACAACCTACTCCGGTTGCGAAATGAGTTTAAGACTACTCCGTCTCAAACTCGACTCTTTATCTAAGAAAGTTACAAGATCAAATTCCCTGATTTTGTTCTTGTGAAAAGAACGAAGGCGAATTCATTAAGATCTAACTATTCTAGATAGAAGAGTACAATACTTAAGGCAACAGTCGTCATGTCTGTGACTTTTGAAGACTTTGAAGAACTTTTGCAAAGATTAAAAGCTTAAAACTTTGAAGGCAATTTGCAATGAAATGTGTTTTGTTTTCTCAGGAAAGTCTTGAGCAAATGTGAGATGAGTGCCTTCTTATTTATAGAGAAGGACAAGATTTGAATTGATTAAAGAATTCTTTTTGAGAGAGTCAACTCTTAGGAAAAAGAACAAAAGAGTTTTGCTATTTAGAAAGTAGTGCATAAACATCAAAGTGTGAATCAAGGTATGCAGTAGACTTTCAACTTTTCTGATCATCTTTTGAAAACAAAAGAGTAAGGACAAGAGGGTTTAAGATAAGAGCCAAGCAACCCTTTTTGCAAATAAGAATTAGTCTTATGCCTTTTAAGGAAAATGATTTGGAAAGATTCCCCTACCTTCTTGTTTTCTTTCAAACCCTTTCATTCAATAAATCAAAACATTTGAGGATCATTCTCAGGTGAAATAGATTGCAAAGTGAAGATTCGAAATCGATTTATAAAAGAGTCGACAGACATGAGCAACAGTACGTACGACTGTTGCTTACCTGTTGAGGCAACAGTCGTACGTACTGTTGCAGTTGCAAGTATAGCAATCTTCTACCTTTACAACAGTAACTTATTACAGCTCGATTTAGTCAGACACCAACACATCAAGATCTTGATTGACGCTTGCTTGGAGATTCTTCATATTCCTGAAATCTTAACTTAGAAGCACATGTTAGATAGGCATGTCATCATCAACAAAACCGGCTCAACACGTACCATTTACCATGAGAGTATGTCTTAAATTATGATTTAGATGGTATGTCTCGTGCCTCCCTTAGTGTCGTTTTTGGCTAAGTATTATGAGTCATATTGGTTTGGTTGTCCTTTTAAGTTTGTCTTTCTCGTATGAGTCCTTTGATCCAATGATCGCTTGGGGTGAGATGCAAGTCATCTAGTTACAATATAATTGTCTAAAGTTTACCTTCAATAATCTTTATGATGAACGCATTCTTTTTTCTATTTGTGCTTAATATGATTCATATATGTTCGGCTATTTATTATGTTGTTGTCTTATTGCTATCTGTGATCACATAATGTATTAACTACTGCCTCCTATTCTCAATAACCTTCCCCTTTCACTTTAACACAAAAATTAAGAAAACACACTACCTCACCATATAATTAAATTTGGACCACACAAATACACTACCCCACCATACAATTAAATTTGGATCACACAAACACTTACCAAAAAATGAAATAGTGAAAGTATTGTGAATAGATGAAAATAGAAATGGGGAATGTTATTGAGAATAGGAGGGAGTACTATTTATTCCTATGTTATGGAATCTAATTGACTTGCTTGTGTTGGAATAGGCTTGAAATTGTATTTTTCTTGTTTATGTATGTTTTAATGTAATATAGTTGGGAGAACCTCGAGTTGCTCCCCACTGCATGTGGCATTCATTTAATGAATGAAAAAGTTGAAAGTTGGTGCTTAAATGAAGTATCGACGAGTGTGTTGCGAGCGTTTTACATACAATGATTGACCCTTCACGTTTTAGTGTAGGCTAGTGTTTAGTATCATGTTTTTTATTATCAGGGATCAGAATCCCTTGTATTCATTTAATTTATATTTTCTATAAAAGATTTCTTAAACTTATGTTTTGATTTTATGATTCAGTGACTTAGCGGTTTTTCTTATTAATTTTTTTGAAAATCCCGTATATTTACGTTGTAAAGTTTGAGTTATTTTATTGTATAACCGCGAGGGTTCATGATGAGTCCATTTTATATATACTTTAACTCCTTATTTTAGCTCGGTTTATTTGATTATTGCACTTCTATTAGTGTGTTTATGAGCTAATTCGGTCTAGGTGTTTTCATTGCATTTTGTAGGAAATGAAGCATTCGATAGCTTTGTCCGGTCAAATTAGCATTCATCCAAGTTCACGAGACTAATAAGAGCAAGTCTTGATCATGATAGGACATTGTGAGAATAAGAAGTTCAAGAATTGTGAAATGGGTTGATGCATAAAATGAAGTCACAAAGGAAGCCCAAGATTTGGAGGCTCACAAACTCAACATAGGATGCTCAACTTTCGATACTCATAGTGTTTAATGGTGTGTTTAACCGGAGATTAAAGACGAGTTAAGACAAAGCTTTGGATTCCTTATGCATTTAACCGAGGCATTTAAGCGAATTTATCCGGATACCTACGACCCCGATCGGGGTTACCTTTCCCCGATCGGGGTTTGCTCACCCTAAGTTCTTTACGTTATGCTCATATTTTATTATAAATAGGAGCCTTAATCCGTCAATAGGGGATCATCTTTTACATCTTTCTACACTCTAAAAACACTCTTTTACATAATATTTTCAATCATTAGATTAGGTTTAGAATATTTTAGTTTCCAGTTGTTACAAATAATTCCTTTAAGTATTTTAATTTATATTACAAGTTCATTTGCAAGTTATTTGCTTACATTTGTCATTTCCTTTAACTAGTTAGTATGTTCATGTTTACTATATCATTTGTCATTAGATTAATTTTCATTATGCAAGAGTAGTTCTCTAGTCTGGGGATTAAGGGAGCCATGCATAAATAAATAATTACAATTGTTGAAATGAGATGTTATGATATCAAATAGTTATTTATATCACATGCTCGCATTGTATTGTTACTCTTTGATTCTTGATCACAATCTTTGATTAAATTTGTTAATTCGTTCTATAAGTCGAGAGGCACGGAATTGAATTAGACTAAGCATATGTTAGTAGAGCAACCTAGCCAAAGCGAGAGTTCGTTAGGAACCGATCTATGGTTGAAAATAAGGCTGATAGGTGGTTGTCTTTAAGCCTAAACAATTATTGTTATTATCAATTTCCTAGTTTGACTTGTGCATTTCCATAATTTTCATGTGTGCCGCGACCTCCCTGGACTCTTCCTTCATTATTATTGTTGTTACATAAACCCAACCAAACCAATTGATTACCGACTTTGATAGAATTCACCCCATAACAACTTGTATCGCAACTCCCGTCTCCTTGTGTTCGACTCCTATTATTACAATTATTTGTGTCTAGGGTATTTATCTTTGATTAGGTGTGCGATAGCCCATTAAATTTTGGTGCCGTTGCGGGGAGCACGGTTTTGTTTGCTATTAGTTGTTGAATTTTATCTTGTTTTTTTTGTCTCGAGGAACACTTGTTTCTTGAGACCATTCTTACGGTTTCCTTGTAGTTTTAGTTCCTTTTTCAGGTATTGAAACTATCTAATTTTGGCCTTACATAATGAATAACTATGGATTCCGATACCCACAACACAAGGATGAGCCTTTTCATGACTATCTTAACCGGTTTTATAACTATGGTGATCATCTCATGTCCCTCGGACAAGTCATTGATTGGGATTACATGGGTCAAGTTCTACTTGATAGCATGGATTTTGAGACACGAGAATTGGCTCTTTACATGAGTTATGGTAGTGTCTATTACAAGAGATGGGAGGAGCTTTGGAATTTCTTGAATTTCATGGCTTCTCAATGTCAAGAGGTAGCTTGCCAACAACCTTCCTCGCCTGGTTTCGAAGAAGAATGATATGCGATTTTTGTTTGTTGTCAACAAATGAAACAAATGCTAGACCACCAAATTTTGGCCCAACGCGAAGAGGAACGCCATGCGCGTCTGGTTCGTTGCCAACAAATGCTTGAAGAAATGGCGCGATCAATCACTACTTGTGCTCTTCCACCCCTCCAGTGTGAGTCTTTTCTCCCTGATGATTTTGAATTATTGGATGACGATGATGATGGTCCTACTTTCTCTCTTGAAAGTCCCCTTAGTATCATTCCAATTGACCATATAGAGACTCATGTTGATGACATTGACCTTGTAGTAGATGACACACTTACCATGGATGCATGATGTTGGGCCCGTTTTTAATAAAAGGGATGAGGTTTTGCCCGAGTCATTTGAAACCTTTGCAAATCCTTTTACATGGGATATAGTTTATCCATTTAAAGTTAATGGGAGGCATAGTGCTACTAATTTAAAGGTTAAGTGGGATGAACCCCCAATTTTTGATGAGTCCTACCACCTTGAGTTTTCATACCACCAATTTGAGACCATTTATAATGATAATTTAAGCACTAACGGTTTATTTTATGGTCTTAAGCATGATGCTCCATCTCTTGCTGACGAGTGGAGTAGTACGGTGGTTCTCTTTGAAGTCTCTAATGTGCATTTTGATAAGATTTATCCTTCCTTACCTTTGATATTTCATGCTTATATCTTATCAATTGCTTACATTTGCTTTTGTAGTGCTCATGCGCAGGAATATGATCAACTTCTAAGGGCGTTGACATGCTTTTTAGAGGACAAAGGATGCTCATTAGAAAAAATTAGTTTTTGTCAATTTACAGTTTTTGGACAATTGGAATATCAATTTGGTTGTAATAGTTAGACATTTAGTTTGCTTTAGTTTGTAGTAGCTTATCTTTTGCATGTACTTTGCTACTTGGATTGGACTACCCCATTTTCAAGCTAGCTTGGGGGAGGCTTTTACACTTTAGTATGCTTTCTTTCCTTTCTTTATTTCCGCATATGTCATCCCATCTCCCCTTGTTGGTTTTTGTTTGTCCATATTTGTGTCACACATTCAGGACAATGTGTGTTCTAGCTTGGGGGAGGGATTTAGTGAGTCTAGTTATGAGAAATCTAAGGGATTTAGTGAGTCTAGTTATGAGAAATCTAATCTAAAAATTTGAAAATTGAAAGTAAAAGTTTGATGTTGTGTCCGCCCATTTGTTTTTTGCATAATGCCATTCCTCCTTGGATTTTCTATATTGTAGTTCTTTTAAGCTAATGAATCATGCTTTATTGTCGTGATTTTGCATTCATGGGGATGTCTTGACATAGTGGGTGAGGGATGGATTTTTGGAAAAAAAAAATGGACTTGATCTTGACATTGGTAAGCTACATATATGGTAAGGTAGACCCTCCAATGGCCAGTGCATATATACCTTGTCTCATCTAGGTGTGTGTAGTGTCTCCTCTTGGTGTGTGTTAGATCTAGACGCACAAGTATGGTCTTTGTTCCATTTTTTATGAGTTTTGCTATCATGATTGCATTAGAAGCCATTCACTTGCTTGCTTACATAAATTGCCCAAACATTACCCATTTCCTAGCTTCATATAACATTGCCTACCTTTGTTGAGCTAGTGAATTGCTACTTGTGTTGGGGTGCTTTTATTTTTGGGATTTGCTAGAATTTGTCACTATTGTAAGCTTGTTGTTGCGGGATTTCTGATTCCTATATCTTGGTGAAAGTTGGCTTTAAAGAGAAAAAAAAAGATTTGAAAAAAAAATGAAAGATGCAGAATGATGAAGGAAAGAAAAGAAAGAAGCATGAGAAAAAAAATGAGAAAAATGATGAAAAAATAAGAGAAGAAGAATGAGTTGCTTCCATGTTTTATGAAGTATTTGATTTTGGGAAGTATACATGTGTCTTGTAATGTTAAAAGACCCAATATGCTGCTTTTGGCTCTAGTTCTTGTTGTTTGGGAAGGGTTAAGGTTTGGAATAAGCATTCTTACACATTTGGTTGTCACTAGCTTGACATTAGCTCCACATGACCAAATTCATTTGTCCACCTTCTTACCTATTTCCCCTAGCCTTTTTCTTTGTATTATTGGCTTCTTTTCTTATGCTTTATGATCATGACTAGCATTGTCTTATTGATTTGGAATTTTTACCATACTAGATTGCGGGCGCATTATCTTGAGTCGTAGATAGGACAGTGTCACATTCACATGTATTTGCCATGTTCATTTCATGAGTGTGAGTGTTATACCGTGAGAAGTCCAATGTCATTTAAAGATCACGCAAGGGTCGAAATGTCCATGTGAAGTCATTAATACCACTCCGTCGTGTAAATCTCATCCATGTATTGCATTTTCCCTATGCCCAAGTTGTTTCGGGATTTGATTCATTGTACTTCAAAGCTACTAGTCGGGAATTGATTTTGGATGGGATGATTATTGCTCGCACCCTTGTCCTTGTCATACTTATATTGTGTACTTACTTGAGGACAAGCAACGGTTTAGCTTGGGGAGTTTGATGAGTCCATTTTATATATACTTTAACTCCCTATTTCAGCTCGGTTTATTTGATTATTGCACTTCTATTAGTGTGTTTCTGAGCTAATTTCGTGTTCTAGGTGTTTTCATTGCATTTTGTAGGAAAATTAGCATTCGATAGCTTTGTCCGGTCAAATTAGCATTCATCCAAGTTCACGAGGCTAATAAGAGCAAGTCTTCATCATGATAGGACATTGTGGGAAAAAGAAGTCCAAGAATTGTGAAATGGGTTGATGCATAAAATGAAGTCACAAAGGAAGCCCATGATTTGGAAGCTCACAAACTCAACATAGGATGCTCAACTTTGGATACTCATAGTGTTTAATGGTGTGTTTAACCGGGTATTAAAGACGAGTTAAGACAAAGCTTTGGATTCCTTATGCATTTAACCGAGGCATTTAAGCGAATTTATCCGGATACCCACGACCCAGATCGAGGTTACCTTTCCCCGATCGGGGTTTACTCCCCCTAAGTTCTTTACATTATGCTCATATTTTATTATAAATAGGAGCCTTAATCCGTCAATAGGGGATCATCTTTTACATCTTTCTACACTCTAAAAACACTCTTTTACATAATATTTTCAACCATTAGATTAGGTTTAGAATAGTTTAGTTGCCATTATTTGTTACAAATAATTCCTTTAAGTATTTCAATTTATATTACAAGTTCATTTGCAAGTTATTTGGTTACATTGTATTCTTCAAATCCAAGTTTTATTTCCTTTGTTGAGGTCATTCTATTTCTTGTATTGCTTTTGTTATTCATTTGTCGTTTCCTTTAACTAGTTAGTATGTTCATGTTTACTATATCATTTGTCATTAGATTAGTTTTCATTATGCAAGAGTAGTTCTCTAGTCTAGGGATTAAGGGAGCCATGCATAAATAAATAATTACAATTGTTGAAATGAGATGTTATGATATCAAATAGTTGTTTCTATCACATGCTTGCATTGTATTGTTTGTCTTTGATTCTTGATCACAATCTTTGATTAAATTTGTTAATTCGTTCTGTAAGTCGAGAGGCACGGAATTGAATTAGACTTAGCATATGTTAGTAGAGCGACCTAGCCAAAGCGAGAGTTCGTTAGGAACCGGTCTATGATTGACAATAAGGCCGAGAGATGATTGTCTTTAAGCCTAAACAATTATCGTTATTATCAATTTCCTAGTTTGACTTGAGCATTTACATAATTTGCATGTGTGACCCGACCTCCCTAGACTCTTCCTTTATTATTATTGTTGTTTCATAAACCCAACCAAACCAATTGATAACCGACTTTGATAGAATTCACCCATAACAACTTGTATAGCAACTCCCGTCTCCTTGTGTTCGACCCCTATTACTATATTCATTTGTTTATAGGGTATTTATCTTTGATTAGGTGTGCGATAGCCCATCAGTTCAAAACCATCTACCCAAGGATGGTCCCAGAACAAAGTAGTGCTACCATTTCCAATAGCGATCGACGTTCCCTTGGCTATATTTTTTGCATGAGACAAAATCCCCACCCAAAAATTCGACATATTATGTCATATTTTCAATGACAATATTTGTAGCGAAGGACCCTGAACCATAATTTCGACAGTTCGGCAAACATTCGCATCCTATACTAGCTTGGTTAAGAATGATGCATTATCTTGTCGAGATTACGTAAAACCATGGCTGCCAATGGATTTGGGTTGTTGCAATGTTTCCCAAGAGATAAGATGGATTGACTTTTTTTTTCTCATCGCCTCTCCAAAGGAAACGTCACATTTTTCTATCAATCGAACCACACACCGATCTTGGGATTTTTGTAGATAGCATATTATAGTTAGCGATGGTTGAAAGTGTGGACTGAACAAGAGTACTTCTTTCTCCGAGCGATAATCGTTTAGTTGCTCATCCTGCTAATCTTTTATTTACTTTATCCTCCAAATACGAAAAGTGCTTTTTGTGACTCTTCCATTGATAGTAGGCACTCCCAAATAAATTCCTAGATCATTTGTTTTCTCGAAACCAATATATTCTTTGATCGAATTGCGCAAATGAGACGATATATCGGAAGAGATAAAAATGTACGACATTGTCTGCATAAATTAAGTTGAAGATAGTAGGTCCATTACGATAAATAGGGGGAGCTTTCCAATGATTATCTCTAATTCGCTTGTCAATGGCTTGTTGAAGCTTTTTCAAACCTACAATAAGTAGGATTACATCCGACCTCTTTTACGAGACATAGGGAGAGCCTTCCAATTATTATCACTAATTCGCTCGTATGTCGCGAACGAATCCTCTTTGTATCTTGGATATTAGATGTGAAAGCACCCTCTTGAGACGATTAGAAAGAACCTTGCTAATGATTTTATACGCAACGTTGCATAGACTAATTGGCCGGAATTGAGAAATGAGTTTAGGACCTTCTGGTATTGGAATTAAGTCGATATGTGTATCAATAATGCCTTCTTGGAAACCTCTGCCTTACAAAGCCTGAATGACGATGGGACTTAAAGATGTATTAATTAGACACCAGTTCTTGATATAAAAAATTATCTTGAAATCCGTCAAACTCAAAGCCTTAAGAGCTACCATATTCAATGTTCGATTTAGCTTGGGTAAAAGACCGTGTAATACACTCAAAATATTTGTTGTTAGACTCTTGAACAAGGTTATATGGAATATTAGCAGCTTCATCGAAGGGTGTCTTCCGTGTATAACGTACGAAAATAGTCTACAACCGGCTTCTTAACATCCTCAGTATTTTCGAACCAATTTCCATCATAATCCCTCAGCGACGAGCACTTATTACGCTAACGCCGTACCAACCTATTTACATGAAAATAAGAGGTATTATGGTCCTCGTCTTTAATGAAATCCACCCTTGATTTTTGATACCAAAGGATTATTGATTTCTTCCTTACAAGGTCTCGATTCCAACTTGATGAGACCACGGTCATTAATTACGGAGATCTTTTTTTGACAACGTTCGATTCTTTTCCTTCGCAATATATTACCAAAAACATTCTCATTCCAATCTTGTAATTTTTAGACATAGAATTCAATCGAGAAGTAAACGAACCTGCCTTAGAACAATTAGAATTTACAAAATCCATGAACGTTTCAGGAGTCGTCAAAGAAGCCTCAAAGCTGTAAGGCTTTTGAATTTTTTTAATGTAGGGAACTTGTTGGGAGCAACTAGAAGTGGACAGTGATCGGACTAGAAAGCCGGTAGACGTTGCACACTAGCGTTTCAAACAACGAACTCCATTCACTATTACAAACGGCCATGGGCACTTTGTATTGTGTATACAGAATTTCCTCGTGTCCAAGTGTGAGACGAACCTGCGAATTCCAACTCTAATAGTTCACAATATTTTACCAGTTGAATAGAAAACATCGACTTTCTATATTAGTATTTTCGACCGAGTTTCATTAAAGTCCCTTGCGATAAGCTAAGGCCGATTATTAGACCGTGCAAAAATATCCAACTTTGTCCAAAGAGCTCGTCCGTTATTACAAGGATCGGTACAACCATAGATCACGGATAAAAACCAAGGTACACTGCCTAAGCGCGAAACTTCAGCAGTTATAAATTGTGGTGCTCCTGAGAGGTATCAGGGTAACAATTCCCGGTCTCCAATACATCCAAATGTCTCTGATAAACCCTATAGCATTAACCCGAGTATGTCCCGAATAGCGTATAATATTTTTAACTTTCACAGCGTAATCACCATTTATATGAGGCTCCACGTGAACCGGGATAGTGGGTTAATAAATTTTCACTACCTCTTTCAAAGCTTTAATCTTATGCTTATTACCCGCCCCTTGTATGTTCCTTACCATACAAGTTAAGTGACGAAGATTATGACCTGATTTTGGGATTCTATCCGACATAGTAAATGGTAAATATGGTAGATAAGTTAAATATACTTTACTTGCTAGAGAAAGGACGTCATTAAATCTCTAAGGAATCGACATCTCTTTGTGGAGAGTCGCCGGGTCCTCTTGTGCTAACTTTATCACGATCTCCATTGTCAGAGATTCCAGGATAATCACCGCACAAGTAGGAGACTATCGTCTCCCTCGGAGACGAAAGGCTGAATTTGCAAGAGGGGCGTATCATCGCTATGTGAGGGTGATCCGGGAGCAATCAAAGCTCAAGTAAGAACTCGTCTAGTAATGAAGATGGTTGGATCAACATCATTAATCCTTTGGGTTGCTGGATTCTTGCTTGAAGTGTTGTGCTTCTTAGAAAGACGCTCAATGGTACGTAATGTTTTGATTATTAGGAATAAGAGTTGGAGCCGTGTTGGTGATATTGGAAGATAAAAAGTTTTGATTATTTTCGGTGAACTTGGTAGAGTGTTTTTTCTGGTAAGATTTTGATGTTATTATGGAAGGATTGCTAGAATTGAAGGAATTTCAAATATTAATTGAGGAAAAAGTTTGGAATGATTTTGTAGCTAAAGTTTTGTGATTTGGTTCAGTATTATTGGTAATATACTCACGAATTTGTTACAATTACTAGTACTCGTCTTGATTTAAAGAATCGAGAATACTGAATCTTAACCTAGGGTTGTAAACAAGGTTATTCTTTCCGGACTTAAATACGCTTGACTCTTAAATTCGGACCATGTATCAAGCCACGGACCCATGTGATAATGTATTCGATTTGACTACGTCATTGGATCGTCTTCATTGTGGCTTCTTCACCAACATCCAGTCACCAATCTTAGAGGCATCATCTAAATCTTTAATAGTCTCGTCTGACACCATATCTTCGGCAACGTTGACCACTTCATTATAAACACTTTGACTATCAACGAGCTTGGGCAATTTTCCTTCATGTGCCCAGCCTTCCACAATTAAAACACATTAGTCAAAAGTCCTTCATGTTCAATATGAAAGTTTTCTCGTTCATCCTATGATAAAAGAGGCTAACTATCGAGTTCAATACTCGTCGGGCAAACTGTCCTCTCTCAGCGAAGAGCGGGGTCTGTGCTCTTGTCAATGTGCACCACTGTGCCTATTCTGGAGCCAATATTTTTAAGGAACGCCTCTTTAAAGTACTCCACAAGAAGATTCGCTATGCGTACCCAAGCACTCAAATGTTCAATATTATTATACGAAGGGGTGAAGTTAGGGTGCACCGACGAATAGTTAAGTAGTGGTCATCGATCATTCAACGACCTTGGGTGATTATGTGCTCGTAATCTTGGAAAGAGGAAAAGCGCGAGGCGTAATAAGAACAACCAAGATCCGCGAGTGTGAGTTTGCCCTTAATCGACCATTTGGCATGTAGTTTACGCATGCGCGACAAGATAATTAGGGAATGGCGTACGTCAAGGTTAACGTAATTCATATTTATCCCCTTTTGTGGGTCAAATTATTGGGCAGAAGTTGTCATCTTCCTCGGCTTCAAGAGGTTCATCGCCACCGGGATGGCTAGATCTTCAAAGGAAAACTGATTATTATCAATCGAGTCGATTTAAAATCCTTGTACCATATCCTTGAATGAAATGGGATTCACCGTGTTATTGCCCTGAATTTCTTTAGGGGACGAAGGAGCAGTCAAGTCTATTGTTCCTTCTTCATCGATTCGTAAGTCCCTAACAAGAAACTCACTTAAATGCAATATTTTTCGCTTTGCATTTTTTGAAGAGAGGGGGGCGGGTTTTAGTAGTATGATCCTCGGTATTGGGATGAAGTTTATTAGTATTGGAAATCGAAGAGATCTTGGCGGGATACCTTCAGTAGGTTAAACATTCTAACTTGGAGCGGAATTTTTTATAGAGAATTTTTTAGAGATAGATAAAAACTTATTACTTGGAATTATTGATTGATTATTACGATCATCATATTACATAACACAAATTCTCATTTGTGACGGACACTATCCGTCACAAGCTTAAGACGGATACCATATTCTCTCACAAAATACCCATCAAGGGTGAGTGGAGAGCACATGGGGGGTGCCCACCTTGTCCCCTCTACCCATTTCCTCTCACAAAATACCCGTCGCAAGATCCGATCCGTCGCAAGCAAGACCTACTGATTACATAATTCCCAGTCGTCAATGTATAAAGTAAATAAGCTATTAAATGGATTGTTGCGCTCTTGAGATAAGGTCCTCATCGTTATGATTGTGCGATTTTGATTCAATGATTATTTAAGTTTGATTGTATGTCTTAGTTTTGGTAAAGTAGGGTTATTTTGGTTATCCAATAGTTTAGTTAATTGACAAATAAATGAAATGATAGTTCAAAAATTAAACACGGTTGGAGTTTGGATATATACGGTGGAATGCATGTGTAAGTTACTCCCTCCTCTCATTCATTGGTGAAGGGTATTTTAAATTTTCGGAGTTTATTTTCGCAGTACGTTTTTTACTCTTTTTAGTACTTTTTACACCATATTTTCCATTTGTTACCCCTTCACAAAAAACACACACAATCCTCTCTACCTTCTCTCTACCCATTACCCTCCTCAAATTCCATTAAAAAAAATCAAAAGTATGGATGAATATTCAATTAACGAACATGTATTGATACATTTTTCTATATTAATAAAATTTGCTAGTTCTTATATTTTAATTTATTGTAGTGTATGCTTTTTTCAATTAGGGTTTTTCCAATTACGAGTTTTAATTAGGGTTTCTTCAATTAGGGTTTTTTATTTTAATTAGGGTTGCCGGCGTAGGGTCGTAGGGCCGACGTAGGGGCGGGTTGCAGGCGTAGGGTCAGGCGTTGGGGCGGCGCACGCTGCCGGCGTTGGGGATGATGAATCTGGTTGTTTACGTTGGGGCGGGTTGCAGGTCAGGCGTCACGTTGGGGCGGCGCACGCTGCCGGCGTTGGGGACGATGAAGGCGGTCGTCACAAGTACTGCCGGAGTTTGACCGGTGTAGGAAGGCGGCCGGAGTTGGGAATGTACTGTATTAGGAAGCTTTAGTATAATGTACTGTATTCAATTTCATTTGTTTAGTATAATGTACTGTATTTAATTTCATTTGTTTAGTACAATGTACTGTATTCCAAGCAATTCATTTGTTTAGTACAAGATTGATTATTTTTCTCGTTATATTGTATTCCAATTTGTTTGTTTTTCTCTTTATTCTAATTCATTTGTTTAGTACAAGATTGATTATTTTTGTCGTTATACTGTATTCCAATTTGTTTAGAGAGAAATTAGAGAGAAATTAGAGAGCAATAATAAACAAAATACGATAAATATAAGGAGGTAAACAACAATTTTTCAAAAAAAAAAGTCGTGAACAAATAATTCATTGCTAAGTAAAATTTGGAACTTCAACAGATTTTTAGAAATACGAGAAAAGAATGGTTCCATATGAAAATTCATTTTATAATTAATTAGTATCCCTTAAGGCTGTCATATTTGTCTTAAAGTATAAACAAGAGTTTTATCATTTTTTAAACATTTTATTGTTTAAAACCGATATATTCATCTAAAATAAGAATATGCGTTTTACAACATCTCACGTTTATTTTAATATAGTTTTTCATAGAAAAGTGAGTACAACAAAACCTGCGTATGAGATATTAAATATAAAAAACAGGTAAATTACAAAACACACCACAAAAAATAACAATACGCCGAAAGATTTATCAACCATCTGACTATGCTAGCCACCGCTACACTACTTTTGCAGACGGAGTTTTCCATCTCCGGCAATAAATAAACATGACCATCAGCTTAAGAACATGGATAACAAGGAGCTGACCCTAAAACTTAACCTCAGAACGTCCCCGAGATAGCAAAAGACGGTTCACGTCCATTATTAAGATGATATCGGTAAAACCACGAACATTTGTTCATGAAAATGACGTTAACAAAATTCAGAAAGAAGTGTAAATTCATTCTGTGCTAACAACTTCAAGCAACTTCTTACATGCATCACTAACCTCAATGTTTTCCATCTTCAAACGACGAGACATGGAAGGACTAGTCTTTCCGGCTGCTTCATAAGTCCTAATCAATGTTTCAAACACCTCTACCTCCACTTTATCCACGGCTTTCTTCACAATCTCCAGAAACCCTTCTGCCCCATCAACATCCTTGCACTGTTCGAAGTGTCCCATTATTGTATTGACTACTTCCGAAGACGGAAACCACTTGCTTCCATCGCCCCTGCCAACTGCAACTGCCCGCTCCACGCAGTTGACAGCTAGTTTGACTTCTCCGGCCTTCAAATAATGCTCCAAAAAGATTCTCCAAGTTTTAGCATTGGGTTTAGCCCCTCTCTTACAAGCCCGCTTTCTGAGCTCTCTAGCCTGTTGGAGCAAACCATCGTTGATGTAAGCTCCCATGAGTACGTTTGCTATACGAATGTCATAAGTTGTACAACTGGATTCCCAATCAGCAAAGCATTTCTCCGCACCTTGTAGGTCTTTCAAGTTGACCAAAACCTGAATCATGCTCAAATATGCCACATTGGGAGTTTTAGGAAATGCAAGCCTTAAAGAGCGCCACACACGATAAACCTCGATTAGATTGCCTGTTTTTCCATACAGCGTGATGAGGAATTGATATGGGGAAAGCTCTCTAGAGGTGTTCCTCTTTTCAAGCTCCTTAAGAGCATTTTCAGCCTTTTCAAATATTTTCGAGTCAGCGTAAATTGAAGCCAAATTGCTGTAAGTTGTCCAATCTTCGGCCACTCGTCCATCCCGTTTCATCTCATCGAGCACCCTCTCGACGCCATAGATATCTTTAACAGCTGCTAAAGCCCTCATCCAAACATTGTATGTGTAGGTTTGTAGCATAATATCAGAGGCCTTCATTTCTTGCACAAGGGATGGTACTTTTTCTGGTTGTCCTGTTTTCGAGTAAAGAGTCATCAAGCTATTATAAGACATGGCTGTAATAGGGAGACTGAGTTCCTTCATCTTTTCCATGAGTGCTTCAGCTTTGTCGGGCATCAACTCCTTACAGTATATGTTAAGGAGAGCACCATAGCACTCGATGTTTTTTGATGATTCAGGAAGGTCAATAAAGTAATTCTCTGCAGCAGCAACTCCATGTGTTTTACCAATGAGATCCAGATGGATAGCTTGGTCACTGATAGTCTTATTCATGCCCCTTCCAGCCATGGTGTCAGAGAGCTGCATATAAACTTACTGAATCTGTTATTTGTCAAGAGATGGAACAACAATAATTCGGTCTCAAAAGTATTTTGGGAAGATTTTTGTCAAGGGAGAAAAACGATAAAAATAAACAATGTGCCCACATAAAGTACCAAGAAAGCATGCAATCATTACTCACTGGTCACCCATCCAACTGACCAGGGCAACGAACCAATATTACTAAGCGAAATTATGTTTATTTTGAGTGGTTCACAAGCATGCGTCAACCAGCAGAAGCGAGTCGTTTAGGAGTCCAAAAAAGTGTTTATTAGTCAAGTCGTCCTTTGTCATAGGTCACCAAGCAGAGTATGCTAAATAATAAAGTGCTACCAGTACTATGATGTGTGTTGCCCGTTAGACCCACAATGCCTACCAGATATAAAAATGCATCACGGCACAATATCACATCAGGCAAAATAAATGTTACTCCCTTTGTCCCGGTCATTTATTTACCTTTATTTTTACCATTTGTGGTTGTACTTAGCGCATGACAAGTGGACAATAGTCCCATTGGAGATCAAAGTACTCGTACAAAACAAACCTAATATAGAAAGGTAAACAAATGAGTTAACACTAAGATAAAGACCTGAACTATCCAAAAAAATCTAGTTAAAGATAAAAACTATAAAACTTTACAGTTAAGGACCCGACATCCATATATGTGGCACCATCTAGACACATGTGACGCACCCTTTCCATTTATACAGTACAAAACACTCTATAATGTTGTAGCTAAGACTAGTAGTTTCTAGAAAAGTCTAGAGGAGTCGGGAATGTTCTGGATGGGTCTAGAGCATTCTAAAGAGTCATAGAAGATTCCGGAAGTGTGTAGAATATTCCGGAATATTCTAGAAGAGTGTAGAATGGTCTAGAATGTTCTAGAAGGGTCTAGAAGAGTCTAGAACATTCATGTACATGGTAGAAGTTTCTAGTAGTGTCTGGAACATTCTGGAAGTTTTTGGGGTTATGATGTCCAGAACATTCCAGAAGGTTCCGCTTCTAGAGTATTCCATAGGAGTAGTATAAATAGGGGTGAGGGGCTTCATTTGCCAACCATCCTACCACACACACAAAGTATTGTATCCAACCCTTGTAATCATTTTAAGCATTCAAGTGTAATATAAGTAACATTCCACACTTAGTCTCTTCAACACATATAATATTCCGCTGCAAAGGAGTTGCCTGACTTAGCTTGCGAAGGACTGCGAGTTAAGTGGCACACGAGCTTGGTTTTCAAGTATCAAAGTAAACCAAGGCGTGGCAAGTGGTATCAGAGCAGGTTCGCCTGCGAAGACCATACATTGCATAAATGTCGAGTGTTAGAAGCAACTAGTGGGACTGTTAATGTTGGCAAGGCAGAGGAGTCTACTGCTTCTCGGCTTGCGCGCTTGGATGAAGCTGTGGTGCAGCACCAAGGGGGGCGCTTGAGGGAATCAAAGAGATGTTGGAGGACATCTCAAACCAGGTGTTGGAAAATGGGGTGGACGACCATGTGAAGTAGGAGACGCAAGGTGCGTTCAACGTTCTGGCAAGCTCACTCTCAGCTCAGAGAGGCTTGACAAGAGGATGGACGATAGGCTGATGGCCTTAGTCCAACCCTTCTTAAAGCGAATTGGCGAGCTTGAAGAACAAATTGTGGTGTGTAGAGCTGCAGCGGCGGGGGGAGGGGGGAGTGCCACACTGAGAGAGGCATCAACTAGGATCAAGGTGCCTCAGCCGCCGAAATTCAATGGGAGTAGGGACGCAAAGGAGATAGATAGTTTCCTATGGTGCGTCGAGCGCTACTTTAATGCTCTTCAAGTTTGAGACGATGTCACGAAGATCACCACCGCAAGAGATCAAAGGAGGAGCAAAGAGGCGGATAGCAGCAACGAGATTGGTGAGGGTGACCACCAATCAAGCACCATCAAGGGTGATGGTACGAGGGCCAAGGAAGCAACACGGGACCAGAGTCGTACGCAGGGGCGCAACAAAGGTAAGACCTTCTACTGCTTCTTGTGCGGAGGGCCGCACATGGTCAGGGAGTGCCCGCAGCGGGCAAAGATTAGCGCAATGGTGATGCGCTATGAAGACGAGGAGTCGTTGAGAAGCCCATGAACCCCGGACGCTCGGGGCAATGAGACTTCTCAAAGCGGGGGTCGTGGACAAGCCGACGGGACTGGCTACCGCGACAAGCCGACGGGACTAGCTACCGCGACAAAACTTGATGTCGAGCCGACCTTAAAAGCTACCAGAAGCGTCGAGCCGACGTTAAAGGCTACCGGGGTTGTTAGCAAGGAGCCTGCGGGGCTGGATGCTACGACAAATTGTGAAGTCGAGCCGACTTAAAAGGCTACCAAAGTCGCGTGTGAGGTGGCAGCGACAAATGAAGAGGCGGGACGCAAGTACCACGAGCACTTGTTGGCCGTCAATTTCAGGCAGGCGTGATAGGGATCACGTCAAACAATCATGAGATGGGTCTCGTAAAGTTCATCTTCGAGATGGAGTATCGAGGATTGACCGTGTTTAGGTGGGGGAGAATGTCACGGGTTGCACCATCTAGACACATGTGACGCACCCTTTCCCCTTATATAGTACAAAACACTCTATAATGTTGTAGATAAGACTAGCAGTTTCTAGAAAAGTCTAGAGGAATCGGGAATGTTCTAGATGGGTCTAGAGCATTCTAAAGAGTCATAGAAGATTCCGGAAGTGTGTAGAACATTCCGGAATATTCTAGAAGAGTGTAGAATGGTCTAGAATGTTCTAGAAAGGTCTAGAAGAGTCTAGAACATTCATGTACATGGTAGAAGTTTCTAATAGTGTCTGGAACATTCTGTAAGTTTTTGGGGTTATGATGTCCAGAACATTCCAGAAGGTTCCGCTTCTAGAGTATTCCATAGGAGTAGTATAAATAGGGGTGAGGGGCTTCATTAGCCAACCATCCTACCACACACACAAAGTATTGTATCCAACCCTTGTAATCCTTTTAAGCATTCAAGTGTAATATAAGTAACATTCCACACTTAGTCTCTTCAACACATATAATATTCTGCTGCAAAGGAGTTGCCTGACTTAGCTAGCGAAGGACTGCGAGTTAAGTGGCACACGAGCTTGGTTTTCAAGTATCAAAGTAAACCAAGGCGTGACATGCCGCTAGTAATTGCCATTAGTAATTGTAATTTGCTTGATTGTATATAAAAAATAAAGTACTAAGAATCATTAGTTTTTTTTCCCTGAATTTCTTGGTAAATTTTTTATATTCGTTTTTGGTTTCATGCTCCCAGTTGCAATTTGGGAGACCTACATAACCCACCTACAAATTCAATATTCAGCCTTAATCTCCTTTTGTGTCCTTGACCTCACATCACCGTATTCCATTATCATTTTACCTCCATAAACATCCAACAGAACTTACAATTGCAAACACCAAAGCTCACATACGGCAATCATAAGCAATCTTTGCTCCTAACAACGGCTCAAAAGCTTATTTATGTTGACGTCATGCCGAAACCGAACCTCCACGGTTGTTCTCCCAGCTCGTCCTTCAATTGAACAACCCAGTTCTACGATGACACCACTAGCGTCCCATCAGAATCCTGCCCTTCTCTTTCGCACGCCGCCATTATGTAATATGCGGCCAGAAATGCAAACTTGGCCACGGCCCAATTTCAAGCAGAAAATTAGCCGGATGAGAGGAATGAATCAAGGAGGTTTTATCATGTTAGAATGTTTTTGTTTAAACTATTTGATTTAGCTAGATGAGTAAAAGAGAGCTACATAGCGTACACGGAAATAGAAATCAATTGTTAATTTTTATGGTAAAGGATTTTTTTGTAAATAATTTGGTCACCAAAGAAAGTCAAGTTAACGGCAAACTTGATGATGGAATACACTCAAGTCCTTAACTGTACAAATTTATAGTTCAGGTCCTTAACGGAAAAACAAAAAATCAATATAAATCGAAGACACGTCATGTAGAGCACATCTAACAAAATCCCTCGTAATCATGCAGAAGGAACCATTAACAGAGGCAAAGAAAAAAGGGAAAGTGGGAGACTACTCCACCAATCTCATGAAGGACAAAGTAGAGTTGGGTTGTGGCAATAGATTGCAACATATGATGTCTGATTGATCAGTCACTAGGCCACCATCTCAGGAGTCTAACTTCAGCTTGTTGAAGCTTAATTCATAGCTACAGACAGGCACCCTAATGTTCTTGGTCTAAATAGAAATGTCAAGTTGGAGTTGGGGCGCATAGGTGTCAATTACACTTTATTCGTATCATCATAGTCGTGACATCATATTGGAAATGCCCCAACCACAGAATTGGTAATCACGACCTGATCTCAGTCGTTGCAACGTATTATAAGCCAACAACGCCTCAAACTGCAACGAAGGAAACCCTGGAAGCCTTTATACCACAGTCATAATATGTTGTCACAAACTCACAACCTGTACATACTATCATAGGCCTAACATCACAACAACTTTGAGTCATACAATCAGCGCAAATTTTACTTTTAGCTCTATTTTTCGACTGATATAACGTGCATGGAAAATAACTTTTCGCTGAAAACATTTCCATAAACCAGAGCCTAAGACCGAAACACGGAAGAGATAACAGGATAAAGTAGCCTTGAATATCACCAATACGACATAGTTCCACATTGGAGGGGTCTGAACTCTGAAGAGGCATTCCACCCATCCCTCAATCCCATTTAAGAAAGTTAGATCACCCATCTCTCAATACTACACAGTGTAATTCCTATCACCGACATATTGCATGCTTCCTCCCTTCTAAACTAAGAAGTAGTAATTCCAAAATACACTCCAATTAACAGGCAGCCTGTGAGACAGGGTCACAGAATGAAGGTTGAATGTAGAAACATGGAATCACAAGCTAATCGACCTAAATGGTGAGTAGTTTGAGGGTCCGACACTGTTAGGTTGAAGAGAATAAACCCAAAAGGCTCCAGCATAAAACCGATAAAGTCACGAAAAATGAGCAACTCAGTTGAATTATGTGGCAATCCCATAACTACGACAATCAGACCGACCGGAAATGCCAGTGATTTGAAACAGCAATAGCACTCAGCAGTGACCACCTAGCAACACATTAATTACAACATCCTCGGTTTCATTTGATTGTATACGTTTTTGAATAAAAAAAGTGGCAAGATATATAAGAGGATCTGGAAATAAAATGAAATGAGGAAAAAGGAGGGACCTTGAGAGCGGCATAATAATGTTTGCGATCACGAAGCTTTTTGATGGTATCACCAACTTCCCATTTATAAACCCTTTTCTTAGACTTGAGGAATAGGTTCAATTGATGACGCACGCTGACCTCATCACCACCTTGTTTAAATAGTCTGTGGTATAAAGCTTCTTCAACGTACTTCTTTGATCTGTTCGCAATGTTCTTTGTCCTCCCTTTCAGTGTGATGCTCGCCATTTTTCGATTTGGGGGAACTTTCAAGATGTTGGTTAGGGTTTTAGAGGGGTTTCATTCAAACTGTCAATCAATACTCAATGCTGGTAATTGGTATTGCCGTATTACTTTGGGTCATCGTAATTATCATTATACTTGAGCCCAAATATGGTCCCAATAAACCCTTATCCAAATCTCTTTACCCGTACCTGGACCTAGCAAGCGGGTCATTTCGGATTCGGGTCAGCTATTTTCAAGCTATTCATGGATAATAATATGTTTTCAACAATAAACATTCGGGTCGGGTTATAGTGGGTCGGATCAATTCGAGGTTTCTGGTCAAATTTGGGTCTTGAGTTCGGGTTGGGTCGGTTCGAATCGGGTCATTTTTGTCAGGTCTACCCGTACCCATTTATTATATTTTCTCCGCCCGTTCATTTGTTTACCTTTATTTTTTGCACAAAGACCAAGAAAATGGTCCATTTGTAGTTCTATTTAGTGGATAACATGTAGAAAATAGTCTCATTGAGAGATCAAATTATTCATAGAAAATCTTCTCAATATAGCAAGTTAAGCAAATGAATGAGTCATCCTAAAACGGAAATGGTACACAAATGACCGAAATTGATGAAGTATATAGTTTAATACAGTAAGAATTTCCTTGTACATTGTAATACTAGTTTCAGTAGGTCTTGCTTAAGACGGGTCGGATCTTGCAACGGGTATTTTGTGAGAGGAAATGGGTAGAGGGGATAAGGTGGGCACCCCCCATGTGCTCTCCACTCACCCTTGATGGGTATTTTGTGAGAGAATATGATATCCGTCTTAAGCTTAAGACGGATACCTCCGTCTTAAATAAAAATTTGTCTACTAGTTTTTGTACCGCGAGCGTGCGCGATAGTCAGAGGATAGAAATCAATTTAGTTTTGTTCTCTCTTTCTTTGGTTTTATTTAATGTTATGTAAGTGAAGTATCTTGTAGATGTGAGTGTGTAAATCTATTAGTGTTATTCGCTTGCATTTTTAAGTAGCGAATCTTTTTTTTTTTGTTGGTCTTTACATAGCCAGATTTTTAACCCTAGGAACATAAGACATTAGTAGCATGTCTTAAACCTCATGTAACATAAACATACAACATACATAACTTAAACTACACATAATTTTAGAACTCGTAATTAAACTAACTCGTAAACATGAACTGAAAGAAATTAGGAAAATAATAAGCGTAAAAGAATACTAATCATGACTCAAATATACGAGAAAAAACATGAATGGCTAATTACTAGCACGACTCGATCGAGTACTATAAACACACTCGATCGAGCAACCACTACTCGATCGAGTTCAGCTCAACATAGACAAAACCAAACTCTCATCATAAGTTACTCTGAGTGCCCCTGCACCCACTCGATCGAGTATCCCAAGAAATAGACGGATTTACATAATATCATTTTATACTCGTATTTGTCTACCTCATATCGTCAATTCTGTTCAAAAACCATTATACACAAAACAATCAAAACTTAATTTCAATCTAATTTTTCTTATTTTATACTGTAAATAAAATTTAAAAATCGAACTTTTAACAGTAACCCGTACATCTTTTGCATGCGCGGGAGTAAAAGTAGTTCTCATTGGTGTAAAACTGTTTGAGCCCTTCCAAAAGTTCATAACCTGTTTTTCCATCCGGAGTTCCATAAAATTAAACAATTATCACTGGGCACCGCTCAATACAATTTTTGTTCTTTTTGTTCATAAACGTTGAGAATTGAAGTTTATGCAAAATACAGTTTACACAGGAGTGTGGAGACTGGAGACAAACAGATGTAGTTACAAACAAAATACTCCTATAAAGCAAAAACTCTCCTGCAAGCACCACTTGTAGAATAAAATGAACAAAACCGACGCGCAAAAACTCAATGAACCCAGCAAGAGGACTACAACGCAGTATTATCGTCGCGGAAGCTTTCCTTCACAATTAATTCATACATGCCGCAACTATCAGGGATTCAGATAGGGTCAAGGTGAAGTGATTAATGAGACTTCTCCAAAGTAAGGAAACCAATTTTTGTGGGAAGTGTCCTGACAGACTCTCCGGTCTTGAGCCCAGAAGGAGCACTTGATTCATTGTTTGTGTTTACATTAGTCTCAGCTCATATTCTCCGGCCATAGTTATGTACCTCACCCAAGGCAAAGCCTGATATCCACTTTTTTCGATGATCTTCAGATATCGAACCTGCATATCCAACGGAGAGTATAAATTACAAAAATTTTAATTTCAACATAATTTCGATGATCATCAGATATCGAACCTGCATATCAGGCAAAGAAGAGAGGATGCACATGACACACCATAAAATATAATACAAGGTTGGCTATTTTAGTGAGAATGGTGACCATTTGTGCAAGCAAGGGGTGGGGGTGGAAGAGAAAATATTCTGTTACATCGGAGGTCATAAACATGACTACTAAGTCGAATCTCATCATTGGCTTCACTTACTAAGATACACTGATACACCATGTACTCGAACAGAACAATAAGATATGACATCTAAGGCCGTTGTATAATTAAAAAGGGCTTAAACTTGCTTCATAAAACATCTAACAACCTTCAAGTATTTCGCCACGCAGACCTGGGAAGCCGTCTCAGGCATGACTTACATTCTTAAAATTTATTTCAGAACTATTTCAGATGACCGTGGCAGAAAGGATTGAAGAACACTGACTCAGTCACTAAATGACTACCTTTGTGTCGCATGGAGCTTGGTAAGCTATCTAGTGGCGTTTCTATCCATCATCCCTATCACATGGGATGTCCCAAACTCCCAACTTAGTACACCATCTTATTGGCTGATTTTCGATCAACTGTTATCACTAAGACCAACAAGTGCCCAGACAATGTGCACCGTAAAATGCTTCACAATAACTTTCATTCAATTCAGAACATGCCCAAGGGTAAGGTTCGTGATTCTTAAGTCTTTGATAATGGTAGAGTAGAGTAAAAGGGCTCACTAAATTAGCTGTCCTCATTATCATAGTAAAGTAGCGGTCATTTGATTTGACATAATTTTCATAATGCTCATCCAAAGGAGGTATATCCATGAAAGATTCCGTACATTCGACCTCTCCTTTACCTCGTTATTTGCAAGAAACTTTGAGGCACTAGGGTAATATTGTTAACGTTTATACCATTCCCCGTAATTGCTATTCTAGAATGACACTCTTGACCACCTTTTACCCTTTCTCAAGGCTTATTTCTCGAAAAAGATGGTAATTTGACTCATAATTCCCCTAACTCCCCTTCCATGGCAAACTTAGCCGATGTTTAGTCATCTTGGATAAAGTGAAACTTTTAAAAAGCTTCACATATATTCAGAGTGATTCAACACTTCCCCGGAAACCATCCCGAACTTAATTATCACCTTCAAATTTGGCATTTTTGGGTCATTAAGGCCAAAATAGTTTGTGTTGTGATTGCCGCGGGAAGGGAGGGAGGCGGTCACTCTAAGAGAACCTAGCTTGTATCAAGATCCGTTTATGGCCTTCACTTGGTCAAGAGGCCCACGCCTAAGATCCTTTCGACACCAAAGCACTAAGACTAGTTAACATTATTAGGAAGCTCAAGAAATACGGCTTCATATCATCAACTTTACTTAAATAATGATCACTAAGGGTTATTTGTAAGGCCATATGACCGTATACATCATATCGGCTAAATTATGATTTATAACTACTCCCTCCTTTTCACTGTTTTTCCACTATATTGTTTTGGCCCGCTTCTTTGATTTTGTCTTCTTTCTCTTTTTGGTCTTTCTTTTCTCTTATGACCCACCTACTTTTTCTCCTCACTATTGTTAAATTATTTATTATTTTCTTAAGCAATTGGTCATTTTAGCCGTCGAAAGAATCATAGAAATGGAGTACAACACATCCCACCACAAAGATATTCGATAGTTATTAAGTAATTCACATTTCGGCCACATAGACTAGGGAAGTCGCCTATATTTCTATGCTTTCAAGACCATCACGGGCAATAGTATCCGGAAATTTTCAGGTTGACAACGACTACTACTTTTGTGTCACATAGATACTTGATTGTGTTTACACCAATCGGGCCTCCACAGAATGTCGCTGGCGACATGGACACCATTTTATTGTTTGAAACTGATTGAAATTGCCATCCCCATAACGAATGTACACTTGTAGCCTCCGGGATGTTTTACGACATTTTTCATTCCCTAGCGTCCTGGTGCCATAAAAAGACATCTGGAGTGCGGAACCATCTACTTTAACTATACATTACCAATACTAAGTGAATGACGGTTGGAGTTAAAATTGTCAATACCTAGACCCCTAGACCATCATGACCTCTTATTGAGACATTTTTGCCAAAAAGAAGGTAATTTGACTCCGAAATCAAGCTGCATGATTAGCAGATTTGATAGTCATATAGGATAAAGCAAGAATTTTTGTACACAATACATAAACCTACGAAAGTTTTCCATAAAGTTTGGAGTAATTCCATATGGGTGTAGAACATTCATGGGGCATGATTTATCGACTTTTTAATTTAGCCTCTTGAACTTCCTTTGGCGATGGATACATTTATGAATTAATACGACGGCTGCCCATAACTACTAGTCACCCTAGCACCACCACGGGGTTTGTATCGAGGTGGTGCTCTCGAAAGGTAGGTTGATGAGTATATCCCCATTCCATTTCTTCCTTGCTTTGGGTTAGGGCCAGGGGTCCATGCCCGCCGTTCTCCAAAAGTAGCTCTTTGCTTTTTTCGCTCACCATCATGAAGTTTATTGTGTAGGCAAAGGTAAAGTTGAATAGTTTATTCTGACCAGAATTTCTTCTGATAATCTTGAATGGAAGAGAGGGAAATACATTTTCATCCTTTTTCTTTTCTGGCAGGGAATAAAATCCAAATCCTTTACCTGTGATTCAATCTTTCTTAATCTCACGATTACGCAACAAGGGCAAGTAATCCATTATAATATCCTTTCTTCCTAAGAAGTTGTTGCGCACTAACTTATACATAGTAGTTTAGAAGAATAGTTAGCATCTTGGATGACAATTGACAATGCACAATAGTGAATCCTTACCTAGGAAAAACTAAGATTTCACCCTCGCTTAGCCACAAAGCCCATAACTAATGTCATTTGCACAGCAAGGTATTAATTATTTCATCACGAATCCTCTGGCATTTAATTTTTTGAGTTACTTTATTACTCCCTCCATTCAACTCCACACTACACATTTCTCTTTTTGACACTATTCACAAGTAAGAAGAATCTTTCAATTTCCAGCTAATACATAAGAGAAAATATATTCATGTGGGATCTTGTTTGATTCGTCTTTGGAAGTATATTAAAAATATCTAACTCGTATAATTTTTGCAAATACGTAGCGAACTATATTTACGACGCAAAACGCGCGTTGGCAAACGTGAAAAAAGAAATATGTAGTGTGGAGTTGAATGGAGGGAGTACTATCTAAAAAGTGTAAAAAAAAGCAGGAACAATATATGCTAAATACTAAAAAGATTATATTCTAAAAAGATTATATGCTACCAAAAACAGTGATAGCAGCATTATCACTAGCATTGCTATCAGGGCCTCCCCCTTTCAAACATACTAATGGAAATGTTGGTAATCCTAAATCAAAGTTTATTAGAGATTACACCATGACTTTTCTATCCTCACATCAATCAACAAGACACCAAGTCATTAGCAAGAGCCTCCCTACAACAGAAGGTGATACAGCCGAGTCTCACTAATCCACAAATTCACAGAAGCATACTTCTGAATATAATAATAATAATAATAATAATAGGTTCCACATTTTATAGCCTTGAACCAACATGAATCTACTATAAATACTTTCAGCAACAAAACACCCACCATTGTCCTAGCTGGACGTTACAAATGTAAAGACGAAAAGATCTCAAATACAGATGAGTTTAGTGGAATGAGAAAACAGATGGTACTTGAATGAAGAGTGAAGACAGAGAGAATGCCTCAGAGAAGGAGAAAATTGATTTTCTCAATTATGTAGGTTTTTTCTACAGTATGAAACTAGAATTCATGCGTGCACACACACGCAGCCACTTCTCTTTGTGAAGGTTGTAGTTATGACTTATGAGTCTTATGACATAATATATAGATAAAGAATGCCTACACAAGCAGAATCAGGAACAGCAGCAACTTGTTTTTTATTAGAATTAAATCATTACTTCTAGATTAAGTAAAAGTGTGACACAAAGCAAAAGAAAAATCATCGAACTTCATGTGTGCTAGATACCAAATTACCTGAATTCCTGACACAGTAAAATAGGGAATCTCGAACTTCACACGAATAGGTGCTTTTCTTTCAGGAGTTGCCTCTTCACTTTGGATACTAGGAAGGCTAAACTCGGCCCTCAGCATGTATTCCTGAAAATTACCAAATAAAAGAGATTTAGGAAATGCTTCAGATATAATAGCTTAATTACTGAATATCTATTCTCCTAGGTATATAGACAAAATAGAAAGTCAAATATAGCAAAATACAACCTTGCCACCGGGAAAAGATTTGATTTTCCAGACTAGAGCATCCTTCTCGGGTGCATACGAAGCAGAACCCATTGATGTGCGAATATTTGGATTGGTTGCATCAGATGGCACAGGCAGTTCAATCTCAACATTTGTTGCAGTGCTGTCATATTAAATCACAAAAGGTATTTAATGATCGCGAACCGAAACACACAACTGCAGTGGGTAAAACCAGTAACAAACAACATTATACCTGCGCTCCTTAAACTGACTTCGGGATTTCACCATAATCTCGATACGACTTCTTGAGTGTCTCTCAATCTGGGCCTCCACCCAAATTAAGGGCTTTACCTGATGCCAAATAATTACCAACCTTTAATTAAACAGACAACATGATGAATGGGTAGAGGCTATGCAACTAAAGAGCAGAAAAGAACCTGAGTGCTGAGCCTATATGTCATGAGATCAAAGGCTCCATCAGGTGGTATGAATGATATTGTCCTATCATTTTCAAAGCGTGCTAAACGCACACACCTGTTGAAAAAGATAACCATAAACAATCCCGCAGTAAGACCGCTATCAATAGAATAAAACTTCCATTGACGATAAGTCTATTACTAGCAAGTAGCAACAAAGGGAAGCCACAACTATGACTTACTGATGAAATTTGATGTCGTCCAAATCAATGGCTTTCCCTTTAGTTGTCCGCCCTTGAGCTTCAAGTAATACTCTATCATTCAGGCCTAATTTACACTCGGGCATACCACTGCGACAGAAAGTATCAATTCAAAAGTGGCTAAGAGGTCCTATATTTTGATCGAATATTAAACCGCATGAACTATAACGAACGTAACAATTATTAGAAGTGTCACATCTAACGACCCTTAAAATTAAAAGGAATAGCAAAAATGAACAGCAACAGGGTAACCTGGCTCCCACAAATTGCAAGGTAAGGGGGGTCCGATGTACGCATCCTTACCAACCACAAGAATCGTAAAAGCTCTTAAGCTGACCAAATTAGGTTATTTATTGGTTACATACAAGCATACAACAACATAACTCCAGTGCCTAAAAGGATCCCACTTATAGAAAAGGAAAGGGTTGTATAACTATATACACACTCTAAACAAGCTATTAGATTTACTCAAAGCATTACAGTAGAGTAACATGTTAACTTGTTCTACAGATGTACACATCTCCAAAAGGGGACAGCAATTAAGCTATGCAAAGAAAGCACGAGTAAAAATATAGAGCAGGTAGTTCAATATACCTCAAATATGTTCTCATTTTCAGTGCCCCGACCACATCAGACCTAATTATTTGCCCGTTGCTGTTTACGAGTATATTAACACTTTCGACAACATCCAAGAATACCTACACCAGAGAGGACCACCTTAGCATTTCATGGTTCACCATCTAATAAAAGTTTTAACGACGACAGACTTACTTCATTCTTTTTGTAAGCTATTCCCTCACTACGCCATGATACTGCGTTGGTTACAGCCATTGGAGGCCTTTGTGTGACTTCCATCCTATAAGCATCAGTTTTAATGAACTCGCTCAGAATTTTTGCTTCTGTAAACTGAGGGTAGCCAAAGTCCATGATTTCATCAAGTAACTCATACTGCAAGCAACATATCAGATCATCATGTCAGTAGCGGTTATATAAAGGTTAGCATAAATAAATTAAAAGAAAAAAAATCTCTCTTACCACTACAACGAAGTTATCCCTAAGTGACTCCTCTTCAAGTTCCTCAAAATAATGCTTGAAAACCTGTACCAACGTTCCCAATAAAGCCTCTATACGGAATATAAATCCTTTTAACATAAATGACACATTACAGCGAAACCAAGATGACATATGTAAGGCAAGTACAATGATTACAATGACGCTTACATCAACTAGACGATGGAGAAAGAGAAGAATACTTGCAGCGTTGCAGTTTTGCCTGGCAGCTGCCATCAAATACACATTGTTGTGTTGCATATACATGTATGTAACTCCATTATCATAAGCAACCGGATTTTGAGACTGAGGATCACCCTGCAGAATGAATCAAACACCAAACAGAAATCATGGACACATTTAAAAATATTGGAAATGCTTCCATATACCATCTTTTTAACACAAACATAAGCAGTTTAGCATGATCTTGTGGAAATTAACATCATTTATGTCTAGATTCTCCACTCCAGTCAAAATGTCCGTGTTGGTCAGATAGAGATTACGTCAAACTAATATACGACTCCAAAAAAACTGCTTACCTATGATCAAATTATACAGTGGGAAAACATAGGCAGACAAGGTATGCCTAGGCGGCTTTCAAACATAGACAGGCAACCTTACCTTACCCCTAGAGATGAAAATTGAGAGAAACTAACGAAGTAGAAAGTTTATTGATCTATGAAAATTGAGAAAGAATAGAATAAAAGAAGCTCAGCCCGTTTATTGATCTATGTTGCTTAATTCCTTCCACCCTAATACAGAACTACAACGCACAATATTATTCGACAAAAAAGTCGAAATTACATCAACCAAGGATCTTTGACTACTACCGGAAGCCGAAATTACATCAACCAGGGATCAGATCCCAAACTAGGCACAGTATTATTCGACAAACAAATGAGTTTTAAGAAAGCATTAACCAGAGTGAAGCTCGAATTACAAAGTAGTAATCGGATCTATAACACGAAGGATTAGCTAACTAAATCAGCAAAATTCAAAGTATAAGAACTAAAAAAAAGTAAAGAATGAAGATGAGATCAATTTTGTAAAAGAAAAGAAGAAGAAAAGAAACCTCTTTTTCGATGAGCTTGGTGAAGAAACGCTCGGCTTGAGCAGCGGTAACATCGCCACGGTAATCGCGCCAAATAAGAACCCTACCTTTAATGTCTAGAAGGAACAGCGCTGAGGCCGCTCCCGACATTTGTTCTTCTCTATTATTACTCAATTCAATTGTTGAATTCAAAGGGGACGGAGATAAGTTACAAGTAGATCTCGGAGGTGTAGATTGTTAGGGTTAATTGTTGTTCGCCATTACAGAGGGATTCCAAGCTTTCATTTCCAGAGGTGTTCTTCGTCAGGGCTTCTCCTTCTTAGTGCTTTCTCATGTAGTAGCCATTCATCTCTCACATGACTCACATCCCACAATTTCATTTTAATTTAATTTCATTAATTACTAATTTATTTCCCAAAACACATTTTACTCAATAATAATTCTTATATAAATCGGTTTTAAACAAATTTTATTGTTTTTTTTTTAAATTTCGGTAGACAAGAGGTGATTATCTAGGTACTAAACGAGGAAAAGCAACTCCTAACACGTCTTCACGAAGAACGGAACGAAATCTGTGTCGAATAATGTTGTAGTAGCTTAGAGGAGGCAATCGGGTCAGTCGGGTCGGATTTGGGTCGGTTCGGGTCATATCGGATCAACCTACCCTTTCAGTTCAGCTTGGTTTGGGTCATTTTGGGTCAAATGATTTATTAGGTCATTTTTGGGTCGGATCGTTATCGAGTCCGGTTACTTTATCTCATTACTTCAAGTTTGACCATTAAATTTTGTTTTTAATCATTATATGGTTTAGTCACTTCATTATTACGTCAAATATATCAAATCTAAACACTAAATCACTTTCATTTTGATCAATCTTAAGCTTAATAATTGTAAGGTTATCAATTTAATCGGGTCTGGTTCGGGTTTGGGTCACTATTTATCGGGTCGTGTCGGGTTACGGGTCACTATCTGGTCGAGTCGGGTCGGGTCGGTTCAGACTAGTATGGGGCGAATGAAGTCCTTTGTTGGCTCACCGATCCGCAGCATGATTGGAAACACATGATCAATTTAGACCTCCCAACCATCCATATTAATAAACTCCTTGCATCTTAGGACGACAGGACAGAGGTTGTTGCTTAAAAGTTGATCATCACGGAAAAAAATAACGCAAGATTAGTTGTCCATGTGAACGAGAACTTTGATTAAACCAAGCGATAATCTCACATGCTCCAAACCTACCACCAGAGCCCTCATCTCGGCTCTAATAGAGGTGCAAATACCACTATCAAAAAGTCACCCGAGTCATGCCAAATGAGACCACCACATCCAGCTAGCCCCGGATTACTACGTAAAGCTCCATCCATATTAAGCAAAAACCAACTATAAGGTGGAGGATGCCATCTAATATATAGTTCGTTCAATACGTGAAGTACCTAGGCTCGGAATATATATTGTGAAGTAGTGGTAATTAGCTAATTAAACTTACAAGGAGCTCTAAAATTAGCTAATTTGGGAACTATGTATGTAACATCGCCACTTCCCAATGAGCCTTTAGGAAGGACTTCCTTAGTAAACAGAGGCGTTACCATCTCGATTGCCCGAGGTCGTACATATCAAATGGACAATAAAGAAACATTTACTCTTGGTCACAGTTTAACCTTATTACAATAATCCAATTACATTGGACTTGTCTCAACAATTTTAAGACTCGGCGGAAGTTAAGTGGTCGTCGACTCGTCGCATCCCAGCTACCCCAATCATCCATGTATGTCACCTGCTAAACAACCTGATCACCATCCCCCCCAATGGATCACGACAATTATACAACAAAGAAGGGGTCGGCACACTCAATCAACAACAACAATACAAGCAATTGTTGGAGTAAGTGTACTCAACAATAGTGCGATCACTTAAATCTCAATAATAAGAATACAAAGAGATGATATATATTATTGTCAACTGGTCAACATTAATCGATAACGATTGGCTTGCTAGAGTTTGACGTTACTGTCGTTTGACGGTGGTGATCAGTTGATCCCTTAAGGTCACACCTATAGGACCATTCCCTTAATTGTAAAGTTAATTAATTGCATATCGATATAGATTAATAAAATCCTTAAATTAAACAAGTTTTATTTGTGAGTGAGAATTTTATGTCTTATTGTAATATGATTAAATAAGACTCAATTTGGTAATTAAAATGTTATATTTCTAAAATTGGTCATTGTTTATGAAAGAATCTGAGATAAGAAAGATTAATTGATTATAATTACAAAAGGTTGTAGATTATATTAACTAGACTTTATACGACCCATTTTACATACATGTAATTAAGAATTACTAGACAATTTGTTAAATGTAATTTATGTGATATGAAATGATATTTAAATTGTTAAATATGCATTAAAATATCTAATGACATGTTACATGCTACATGACACACAAAATTACAAATGACAAATTGAATAAGATAAAATGGAGTCCATATTAGTTTAGGGTGCCGGTTTTATGTGGGTACTTTAGGGTTGTAATTAGTTTATGATTTTTTTATGAAAAACACCATAATTACATGTAATTAGACTAGTCTACCCTATTATTTTGATAAGACAAAATGTTGAGCATGCTTGGCTCTTCCCTAGAGCTTGAAAACTGGCCACCCCACCTACAACATGAGAAGTAGTTCTCATGTTTCTAGTAACAAACTAGTTTTGCTACCCGTGAAAAATTACGGGTTTTCTCTGGATATCCTTTGACAATTTTCTAATGTATTTTTTCTTTTAAATACGATGTAGTGAGTACAAATGTACAATGTGATCAATTGGTATCTCCATTTTCTTATTCATCGACTTAAAAATAAATAGGGGTTAGAAATATTTGTTGCCAACTTCCCATGATAATTTCTCCTTACAGTCAAAATCATATCGCGGATAGATAACATTTAAGGCCATATAAAAAATTTCGAAATTGAAGATCAGAATAACATTATATTATGTACATAATGTTTTTCTATAGTTCGACTTGTATATAAACTATTTAGAGTTATAATTAACCTGTAGATAATATCTTATGTTTTGTGTTTTGTGTTTTGTGTTTTGTTGTTTACTTTATTACCAACCACCATTTTTTTATAAGTCAAAATAAAGGGAATTTGTAAAAAAACGCCATGTTTGAGCAATAATGTATTAATATGGATAATAATTTAGGGCGATGATAACGCCACAACTCTTTTAGTTAATGTCATTCAAATTATGAGAGAGTGAATAGTAAGATACTCCTATAATTAGTTTGTATTTGGGTGGCATTATCAAAAACGGTAGTGTCATTATCATCCCTATAATTTATTGTTTGAATGGATAAAAGGAGAAGAAGATATTCGTATAAAGTCAAGGCATGGGCCTAGGCCTAATAGATCTTGAGATACAAAATATTAGAATCTGAATATACAATTTGATTATCAATTCGCTAATTAACAATGTTGCCGAGTGTAAACTTCCTAAATTTGAACTTCTACTATTAAAATCCATATAAGAAAAAAGTAATACCACCATCTGCAGCCATTAATTCTCATAAAATATATAAATGCACAACATATACAAATTACAATTAATAATAATACATATTACTTCGAAGAGATGCCAATAGTTTAATTGAAAATTCATGTTTTCATTATTTAAGTTGGTCAATTTCAATTCCACCATCCTCTACTTTGGTCAAGTTATATACCACTTTTTAACAAATCTCCTTACTACTAAAAGAATAAGACATTCTTTTAGTTTTCCCTCCAAAAAACATCTATTTAAATAAGGGAACAACTAAAGCATTCTTTCATTAAACTATTATATTTTCATTAAAACATAACCTTATAAATAAACTCTAATCTTTTGATTAAATTCAAAATTATGATTTTTTCATTAAAATAAAAGAAAGTTGGTGTTAAACTATAAACTATAAGTTAATGAATTTTTTAATAGTACAATAATTCTAACTTTAGAGGAAAATTTGCACATACTTACTATTAGCTTCATGACAAAAAAATCGTCAAAAAATTGGAGAAAATTTACAAAAGGAAATCTTAATTTTTATGGTAAAAGAATATTTACATTAAAATACACACTTCATAACTTTACTCCATCCTCTTTGATTAGTTTCCATTTCAAATTTTTTTGTTTCATACCAATACAATTGAGTAAAATATTAAATATTAATGAAGTGTCGATTTAAAATGTATAAATAATACCCAAAAAAATAAAAAATTTATATATATCGTCCATGCATTGCGCGAGATCTATTTATAGTGTTATACCATTACTAATGGTGTAATTGTTATTCTCTAATACCGCTATCTAAAAAACCGCGCATTCGCGCGGGATCTACGTAGATACAAGAGAATGATGCTTTAGCTACTGAAATAGCAACTGAGTGAAACTTAGTAGCTAAATATATAATTTAGCGACTAATGTTGAGACAAAAAATATATTTAGTCTCTATAGGAGATCAAACTATAATGGTAGCTAATTAGGTATCTATTTTAGAGACTAAATAAAGGAGGTAGCAAATTTAGTATCTAATTTAAGTTTTTAGATACGAAAGTTTGTCGGTAGCTAGAGTTGTCTCTATATACGTCGACACAATATAACAGAACAATCCACTTAGTCGCTACCTAGGACCAAATAAAAAATAATATATAAGTATGTAGTTAATATAAAGACAACACAAAGTGAGTAGCAAATTTAGTATCTAATTTTAGTTTTTTGCTACGGAAATACATTGGTAGCTAAAGATAATTTTCACTATCATGTATATTGGACATTTAATGCAAAATAAATATCAATATGAAATATACTTTTGAATTATTATCATAGTCTACTTATATTATTATAATTATTATCAAAAAGTACCTTATTATGATCATGCATACGTAACAATGACTTTAACCTTAACTAGATATTCAATACCCAAATAGTCATTAATCTGCATGTGGCTTAATGGTTAGAATGTCAGTTATGGAGTTGTAGGTCATGGGTTCGATTCCTTTTAACAACATAAATTGTTCATTCCTCCACAAGAGGTGATGCATGTTCGACGAGCTAGGCGGCGGGCGATGGTCCAACGTGCCATGTCGCACAATGAGTGTCGAGGCCTAGCTAGGGTGACGTGACAAATATGAGACCCGTATTTATTGTTTCCTAGACAATTTAGATACTAACTAGTTAGTCGCTAATTTAGCAACAACTAAATTGGTCTCTAATTCAGTCATTAGTTTAGCTACTATACTATTTATGGTAGCTAATGTAGCTACTTAAAATTTCGTCTTTATTACTGTCGCAAAAGTAGCTACTTCGAATTTGGTAGCTATTTTTTGGTAGCCAACTCCGTAGCAAAATTAGCGACAAGGCTTTTAGCTACGAACCATCTACCGTCGCAAATTCCATCTCTATTTGTAATTAGCTACCGAAAACTAGTGATTTGCTACTGAAATGTTGGTAGCTAATTAGCTTCCACCTTGTAGTTATAATTACATAATAATAATAAAATTATCATAACTTACAAATTCTTGATTGGTGTGGGTTATGATGATCGGTTTTAAATTTTATACTTTACCCTCGTTTCCTTAGAATGATCTATCGTTTTTAAATAATATAAATGACATTTTGTAATAAGATAGTAATCGTAAATGGAAAAAAAGGGCATAATAGAATATTAGGTACAAAAAATGAGACGTGGTCCATTTTTGAGGTATATGATCGATCTGCTTTTGACGCTTAACTCTTGTATCCCTTTGAATGATCTATTGTTTAAATAATATAAATGACAATAATATGTAGTAAGAAAATAATGGTAAATGAAAAAAAAAAAGGTGTAATATGAGATTAGACGCAAAAATGAAAATTAGCAATTATAAAGTTATTTTTTCAACGAAGATCAAATAAAATTCGATATTCATCATTAATACATATTTTTATCCTAAATTTTTTATCATCTTCAAAATTAACTTCCATAAATTTTATAATTTGATTACGCACAAAAAAAAATTTCAAATAGAATGGAAGATTGAACTTACCAATTGAGAAATCTAAATTTACCATTGCATGACGTTGTTAGTTAGCTAAGCCTATGACTTTATCAATGCGTCTTCATTACCGCCTACACAATATAAGAAAAATAAAAAAATAATACACGGATTAGTAATTGATCATACAAAATTCCAGGAAGTCAAATAAACTACTCAAATGTGTACCCATTACATGACTATTTTATAGAAAACAAAGAAACAATGTTAAATAGGAAAGGTTAAATAATACTAATTTGCTTGGAAGTTGAATTATGTACATTAAAATTTGGTGACATCATTATTAATTAAGAAAAAAACACATTCAAAAGTTGGCATTGAAAAAGTTTTAGATAATAAGTTGCTTTATATAATCTTTATAGTGATAAAAAAAATATTGTAAAATTAGTATGGGAGATGAATGGGGTGATGATTTTGGCATTCAAAGGGTTGTAAATGATTTTTTTTATATAATATATATGGTGATAACAATTAATTGCAAAGTTAATATGATAGTTGAATATGGTGATGGTTAATATACTACGGAATTAGAAGAGTCGACAGTGTTAATGTACTAATGTATGTAAAAACAATGGATGAAGGCTTATGAAGTTGCAACATGGAGTTCTAATACTACTCAATCTAACCTTTTTATATTATTGTATAGATTATTTTTAATATATTTTTTTTAATTTAACATGAAATTGTACCTCACAATGTGTCATCCTATTAGTTACTCAATAGTTGATAAAGAAGATGTAATAATGGGCATCAATTAAGATATATTTAATTTGAAATTTAGTTTTTTTTTTTGCAAGGTATACAAAAAGGCATGAGAAAATGAAAGTATGTACAACAATTATGTAGGTTTCTTATTATTTTTTGTTAATTATAAAAGTGATATGTGGCAAGAATTTGAGACGTGACACGTATCACTTCAATGGAGGCTCAACAAGCCTTTTTATATTATTGTAAGAT
>JAIUZE010008690.1:0-28485 GCA_022085475.1 Heliosperma pusillum | reverse complement strand
TCCTCTTCTCGGCTAGACCACCACCACCAGCAGCCACGCCTGGTGGTCTGGCCGAGAAGAGGAGAGGAGGGAGAGGAGAAGGATAGGGGAGGCGGTGGAGATTGGGTGGCTGCACTGTTGTGGCGGTTTTGGGGCTCGAAAAACCGCCACTTTTTCAGATCTGGATTGTTTTTCTTTTTTTTTTTGTTTCCTTGTTTTTTTTTATTTTGTTGGTGGTTGTTTTTTTTTTTTTGTATCATCAAATTTATTTTATCTCGTTTTAGATCTGAAAAAAGGTTAAAAACTACCACTATTTCAAATCATGTTTTTTATTTTTCAGATTTGTTATGTTTTTTTATTTTTTATTTCAAATCTATGTTTTATGTTAGATCTGAAAAAAGGTTAAAAACTACTACTAAAGTTTCATTAGTATGTACTAAAGTTTCATTAGTATGTACTAAAGTTTCATTAGTATGTACTAAAGTTTCATTAGTACATACTAAAGTTTCAGTAGTATGTACTAAAGTTTCACTAGTACGTACTAAAGTTTTACTAGTACGTACTAAAGTTTCACTAGTACGTACTAAAGTTTCACTACATAAAGTTTCACTAGTATGTACTAAAGTTTCATTAGTATGTACTAAAGTTTCATTAGTATGTACTAAAGTTTCATTAGTACATACTAAAGTTTCATTAGTATGTACTAAAGTTTCACTAGTACGTACTAAAGTTTCACTAGTACGTACTAAAGTTTCACTAGTACGTACTAAAGTTTCACTACATAAAGTTTCACTACATAAAGTTTCACTAGTATGTACTAAAATGTACTAAAGTTTCACAATTATGTACTAAAGTTTCACTATTACAAACTAAAGTTTCATTAGTACATACTAAAGTTTCACTAGTATTTACTAAAGTTTCACTAGTATTTACTAAAGTTTCATTATTATGTACTAAAGTTTCACTATTATGTACTTAAGTTTCACTAGTATGTACTAAAGTTTCACAATTATGGACTAAAGTTTCATTAGTATGTACTAAAGTTTCAGAATTATGGACTAAAGTTGCATTGGATTAAAGTTATCTTATTAAGGACTGAAGTTACTTAATTAATGACTATAGTTACATTAATATGGACTGAAGTTACACTAGAAAAGACTAAAGTTACCTAAACATGAGTTACACTATAATTGACTAAAGTTACACAGTTAATAAATGAAGTTTCACTAATAAAGTTTAAAGTTACAAAAATAATGGTTGAAGTTACACTCTTAATGACTAAAGTTAGCCTCATAAAAAAACAAAAATTTTGTATGTACTAGTGAAATTTAGTATGACAAAAATTTGTTTAAAAATTATATAAATTCAAATTTATATAGTTAAAATCACATTTTAATTTAAAGTTACACAAAAAATTGTTAAAGTTTCACTCTTAATGACTAAAGTTCGTCTCATAAAAAAACAAAAATCACATAAATTTGTCTTAAAATTATATAAATTCAAATTTATATAGTTTAAATCACATTTTAATTTAAAGTTACACAAAAAATGGTTAAAGTTTCACTCTTAATGACTAAAGTTCGTCTCATAAAAAAACAAAAATCACATAAATTTGTCTTAAAATTACATAAATTCAAATTTATATAGTTTAAATCACATTTTTATTTAAAGTTACACAAAAAAAGGTTGAAGTTACATAAATAATTATTAAAGTTACACTCGGAATGTAGGTGAAAGTCATTAAAACTTACTCATTTTATTCTAATCTTGTCCCTTCATTTTGTTCTAATCTTGTCCATTCATTTTTCTTTTAATCTTAGCCTTCCATCTTGTTCTAATCTTGTCCCTCCATCTCTTTCATCCAAAGGGCAAGATGAGGACTCATGGACTCAATTTTGAAGGTGGACTCATTATAACTTGCCTCTCTCTCTCTCTCTCTCTCTCTCTATATATATATATATATATATATATATATATATATATATATATATATATATATATATATATAGGCGGGATCCGGTGAGTCCACCTATATTTTTGAGTCCATGAGTCCAAATAACTGTCGTCGATATAAAAAAAATAGAGGGCTGAGATGATGACACATAGGCGCCTAAACAAAGCTAACAAAACTAGCTTATTTCCAACGCTTTCTTCTTTCTCTCTTGAAATTTGTACTGAACCATCAACAATAAAAAATTTCACTAAAATCTTGCTAAAAACTCATTGAAATCGTAATATTTGAACTCGATTTCAATTACTTTACAACAACATTGTATAATCTAAGTTGATTTCTCTCCAAAATCGTTGTGGTAAGTTATTTTGCTGTTCTAATTTATTTTTTATGCGATTTTAGTTGAACTTCTGGATTATTACAATTATTATGAATGTTAATATAGTTAGAAAAGATTTTTTTATGGTGAATTAGAAGAATTTAAACAATATAGAGTGATTAAACATATTGTGGATTGATTTTTGGTATATTCATCTTCTTACTTTTAATTTTTATATATTTTACTCATACATGATTTCAAACAGTTGTTGGTAATTAAATCGGGATATTTTTCAATTCATATCATCTATTGTGGTTGTAGTTGTTTATTAGATTTTTTTTTTACTTTAATCAACAAAATTATGGTTTAATATTGTTTATTTGTGAAAATTAGGGTTCCATATTATAAAATTCAACTTGTTTGACAAATTAGTTGAGAAATTGATTTTAGGTGTTCAGTTAATGAGTAATGGCAATATACTTGTTGGTTATATATGAAACTGAAAGTTGATAGAAATAAACAATCTTTGAAAAATGTGATATTGTTTTTCAATGATTCTGATACTTTTGTTTGCATTATGTGATATTGAATACGAAGATTACCTGTACTTGAGAAAATTAGGGTTTAACATAGTATAATTGTGAAAAATAGGGTTTCAAAATATAAAATTGAATTTGTCTAACAATGTAGTTGAGAAAATGATACTTAATGTTCACTTAAATAAGTAATGTCGATATACGTGTTCAATATGATAATGAAAAAAGCTTGTGATACATTTGTTTGTGTGCTGTGATATTGAATGTAAAGATTAGTGCTACTTAATCATCATAATTTTGACAGATTAACTAGTATTTTGTGGAAGGAGAAAAAAAACAAGGGTTGTCGTCGTTTGATATTGGGACTAAGGTGTTGAAATTCAGTACAAAGAATTGAACAAGAAATATGGAGGATGTCTGGACAGAGATCTTTTGAGCGACGACGATTTGGACTGCGATGATAAAGAAAAATATGAGGAATTCCATGATATTACTAACTTGAACAACGACGATGGTAGCGAAAATGGGCAGGGGAATGATGAGTGACTTTTATTGAATATGAGAAAAATATGAGGAATTTTGGAAGGATATTTATCGAATGTAGTTGTGATTAACTAATTATATTGCTAGTGGTATTTTGTGATATTGTGTAGGAGCAGCAATTATATTTTATCTCGTTTGTAGTGATATTGTATCTGAATAGCAAAAAGTTGGAGGGTTACAAGTTTCCTTTCCTGTGTGACATTTTTTCGACTGAAGTGTGATATTTTTTTACCAAATATGTGATATTGTTGAGCCAGTAGTGTGATATTGTTTACCAAGTCAATTGATATTGTTTCATGAAAGGTGATATTGGTTTAAATTAGGTGTGATATTGTTTAATACAAGTTGTGATATTGTTAAACAATTGTGTAATATTGTTTACCAAAAAAATGATCGAAATGCGTTAGAAAGCATATATTTTTTATTTAATAACATAAAAAAAATTGCAAATTCTGATACAACTATAATATTGTTACTATGATAATTCTATGACAACTTAAGAATGGAAAAAGAATATATACAAAATTACAACCGCATGGAGCGATATCTAAGAAAAAAAAAATTGTCTTTATAAGAGAAATGAATTCAAAAAAGTATGATTTGCACAAATGATGATGAACTATAGATTTCGTTATCCCGCCCACATACTCTTAAGCAACCTCCCAAAAGCGAAGAAATCTGCAAAAAAGGAAAACAAAGTGCAAAACATCATCTTAGTATATTATGATCCTGATATGCCATTTGTTTATCATGTCAAAAGGAATTACAAAAAGTATAAAAAGTAAGAAACATAAATGAATGTTGTAAGGAAAATGACTAACCTCGGAGACGGTATCCGTTGATTGATGTGATATAGCATGCTCTAGAATGAGAAAATGAAGTGTATTAAAATGTAATTGAGACAGTGATTTTGTGAGGATATTCCTCAACAATTCATAAATTTAATCAAACAAGCTCCAACATTCTCATAACTATAGTATATTCCTTACAAATTTTAATATTCTTTGCTAGACATATGTTAACTTTAGAATGATCAATAATTGTTTGTTTATGAAGTTAATTATACTTGAGTGAACCAATGAGGTGATTATAGGCCTCATAAAACTAAACAACGACAAAACCTTACCAAAAAAAATCTAAATCTACTAGAGTTGTACAAACAAATCGAGCGATCTTAATCTTCTTTAGATTATTTATATTGGCTTATTATTGACTTACCTCCTTGGCCAACATAGGGCAAACCTTTATTTACTTTTTTCTAAAGCCTTTGCGGTGACAAATAATCAACTTTGTCTTTATATCACCACAATTATCAAACCTTTTTGTAGTTCAAATCAAGGTTCAAATCCACAAGTTGCTGCATACACTTTAAATCTCAATACTAGCATCTAATGTAGCAAAAATTAGACCGAGTTTATGTGTTTATATTCAGCGGCCACACTCCGTATCCACTTTTCAAAACCTCTAAGGGTCAACTACAAAGAAATTTGATTTACAAGATGCACATCAACAAATTGTTTTCTACTAAAGTAGGAACAAATGTAATAATAATATGAAAAGTGTTGTCTACATAAGAGATTGAGATTAATAGGTTCCAACATGGAAAATGTAATGCATTATAATATAGTTCCGAATGTGATACTTTAAAGAACAACATGTGATACTTTTTAGAAGAACATGTGATATTAATTTACATAAAGTAAATAAAAGGATAACACGAAGATAAAAACTAGAAATAATATAAGCAGTGACACACTAATATTTGGGTGATGATACTTCAACAAAAAAAGTGATTAGTTTTCAAATTTAACAAAAAAATATTAGACAATAATGAATCAAAAGAGAAAGAGGATAAATTAGGTTAATACATAAAAACTAGATCATCATATACTAGAATAATAAGAATATAGGTATATTAATAGAAAATCCATAAGAAAAACGCAATAATAATAATCACTAATACAACATAAAAAAAGTGACAAAATTAAAATTAAAAGAAAAACAATATTAATAAACAAATCTAGCAAAAACAAGAGGATAATGAATTAATACCTGACAATGAGGTGATAAGAAGTGGAGAATAAATCATGTTGTGTACCTTGAGCCTTGAGAATATTGAGTCATAAAGCTTGTCTAATGGGATTAAAAAGAGAGCGTGAGGAGAGACAGAGGGTAGAGAGAGAAATTGAATGAAAAATTATGAAAGATGGCTTAAATATATGGTATATATAGAAAAATGGTAAATAACAAAAATACTCTTACTACTCGCGCGTGATCTCAGCCCTTGATCTCTTTTGATCTGACGGTTGAGATTAGGACTCACGGACTCAAAAAGATAGGGTGTACTCACATGAACCTAATTATATATATATATATATATATAGAGTTAAGATCCGGTGGAAACGAACACTCGGTGGAAAAAGTGAAAACGTACTACAAATCCATTATATATTTAAAAAGGACGCTGCCAACATATTACTCCTACTAGTTATGACAAAGTATGACAGTAACATTGACACTACATCTTCAACCCATAAAAGAAACCAACATTGATACCCTAAACCCAAATCGTCCTCATCTTCATCCACTACCACCATCATCAGTCGTCGGCAATCACCACCATGAAGACATTCCGGCCAGCTCCACCACTACCAACCGCCGACAAATAGCACGACCACCACTAGTGTAGATAACCCAAACCACCCTTTATCTCTCCCCCATCACCACTCACCGCATGCCGTCGTCGGTGACGGCGATAACCAGCAAGAGCGGCAAACACCATCAAGCATTCTCGTTGCAGAAAGTGATGGGGTTTAATTTAATATCTAAATTCTCTATTAAGATATCACCATTATCCCAGGCATCCATCCTCTATCACGCATACACGAAATTAATGTACCTGGTGTCTAATTTGATGTATCTCGAACAAATATTAATGTACCTAGTAATTAATTTTATATATCTATGTTAAGATACATAAAATTAGTGGTTAGGTACATCAAAAACTAGTGCAGATACATTGAAATCGATAGTAAACCAACGAAGTGGATGAAATGAGGTAGTCGTCGCCGGCGAATTGCCATCTGCCATTTACAAATTCTACCAACGATTTCCCGTTTGATTCCATCAGCCTAGCATCACATAATCTCGTCAACAACCATAACAATGACTCAAGTGGAGGTTACGAATAGTTTGAAGGAACCGCGATGAGACCAACGGCCAGAGCTCCGGTGATGTTAGAGAAATAAAGGAGAATAATGGGGACGATAAAGGGAAAGCACTGACGTCGATGACGGAGAGCTCAATGTAGCTTGTTGTTTGCCATCAATATAGCACCGTTGACGGAGTGTTCTTAAAGTTGCCTGGATGTTAGCGACGTCTAGATGCAACGGCGTAAGGGTATGGGATTGTGACGATGTCTGATGATGGTGGTGTTGGTGAATCATGAGTGAAATGTTATTATGGTCATCATCAGTGAGAAAAAATGGTACATTGGGTTTTGCAATTGAGGCATTACACGCGTGAGTCAATTTGGTCTTTTATTTATGCACAACTAGTTCGTTTCCACTTTTTCCACCGAGTGGTCGTTTGCACCGGATCCTAAATCTATATATATATATATATATATATATATATATATATATATATATATATATATCATGTGAATCATTAATCTTCTCATCGTCATGTAACGAGGACTCGGGGAAGACTCCCCTTGGCAACCATATGAATCACTAAGGCCTTGCATCTCACCATTAGCGACCATATGCTTGAGAAGGTTAGGGACTCAACAAACAAACCAATCATAGGCATACGACATTCAAGTGTACAATCCAACATACGATCAAACATACTCTCATGGTAAATGAAACGCACTAGCATCTGCATTATGCAAGACAAGACGACTTCAGACTCTAATCCTCTCGGTAGGATAACCATAATAATACGGTTCTAGTCTAAATCTGGCCAGACTCTCTGGACATGGGCGTTTCCCTATTCGACACCTGGTAAAGCATTCCACATCCAAGACTCAGTCGACACAACGGAAACCGAGTACGCCAAATCCAGCATGGGCAGCTAACAGAAGGGGCAGAAAGAGCATAAGTATACCATTTCCGGCAAGGGCAGCTAACGGAAAGGTTTTCACAATAACGAGTACTCATACCAAGAGCCTTCGTAAAAACGGTCAAGAAAGTACGCTACATGCAAATAACACCACCTCGCAAGGATACAACATTTGACGGTCGGGTCGATCAACACATTTCGTTCGCCTCCCAACAACGTCGTCATATCCCTATTAACAACAATAGAATGTGCCTCTATTGCTCCGACATAAAGTCTAACGAGTATAAGAGTAAAACGGAAAATGAGAGTTTAATATCATCCAACGAACAAGAGTCAGCGATTAATCAAGGCATACTTGACTTAAATGAGTTAAACATCCAAAACCGTCGCTAAACATGTAAATAAATCATGTGATGCACAACATCTTCCCTATAGGAGTATAAAAGGTCATTCCATAAGATTCTAACGTAAACTAACCATTGGAACTGAAACATATGTATTTATATAAGAAAAGACAAAGAGGAGCTTCAGGGGGTTCTTAGCCGGTTAGCTAGACCGGCGGCCGGTCGGCCGGCTAAGAACCAAGGCTATAAAGTTATCAACATTTTCGATACATGGAGTTCTTAGCCGGTCGGCTAAACCGACGGTCGGTCGTCCGGCTAAGAACCAAGCACACTTAGAATTTGAGGAGATGAGGGGTCCCCATCCAGTTGGCAAATGAGGGTTCCCAGCCAAATGAGGGTTCCCAGCCGGTCGGCAGGCGGCTGGTCGGCCAGCTGAGAGGCACGACAACAAAATGTCACAATTTCAATCCAGCGGGTTCTTAGCCAGTAAGCTAGGCTGGCGAGGAACCACTGTGCTCGTCCTTCACCAATTTTCTAACTTAAATACTTCCAATACTCAAACCACTTACTAACATCAACACTTATTATCATAAATGCTTCAAAAACACAAACCACTCCATTTGGCAACAACATGCGCACTAAGGACTTGCATCTCACCATAAGCGACATATGCTAGAGAAGGTTTGGGACTCAACATGCATAACCATACAAGGCACCCAATCAATCAAGTACATAACCCATCGTAAGTTCAAACATAAGCAAGCACATTCTCACGGTAAATGACACGCACTAGCATCTGTACCTTGCAAGACATGACGAACTAGTCCACGAGATCAACGTTTTCATGAACCGTATACGATAAACGTGTCGTATACTCAAGACTCTAATCCTCGCGGTAGGACGACAAATATACGGAAGTCCTAGTCTAATCATGGCCAGACTCTCCGGATAAACCCTCCCGATTCGACATGCGATAAACCCTCGCATCCAAGACTCGATTCTTCCGGCTAAACCCACACGGAATCGAGTACCCCATATTCGGCTAAAACCGCTCGAAAGAGGCGGAAAGAGTACAAGCATCATCCTCCGTCTAAAGCCGCTCGGAGATGAGGTCAAGAATAAACAAGCAAGTACGCTACTTGCAATGACACCACTTTGCAAGGATACAACATTTCACGACCGGATCGATCAATGCTATGCGTTCACCTCCCAATAACGTCGTCATATCCCTACTAACAAATGCATAAAAGCATCAAGGTTGTACCATATCGCTCCGACATCAAGTCTAAAGAGTATAGAGGTGCAACCGGGAAATGAGAGTTCAAAACATCCAACAAGTAAGACTTAATCCATTACTCAAGGCAAAACCGACTCAAACAGGGAAGCATGCTAAAACCGTCACCAAACTTGTAATAAAAGCATGTGAGATATTATATATTCTAAATATGAATATTTAATGCTATAATATCGGTTTATAAGCTAAACCAATAATAGAAACCGTCACAAGTGAAAACAATTGAGAGAAAGAAACAAAAGGGGAAGTCAGGGGATCCCAGCCGGCATGGGTGACCGGCGGCCGGCCACCCGGCTGAGCACCACCAATAACCGAACAAACAACAATAAAGAGCAGGGACTCCCAGCTGGTGGTGGTGACCGGCAGCCGGCCAGCCGGCTGGGGGTCATGGGCATCGTCACAAATCGAACCAAAAGGAAGAAATGGGACTCCCAGCCAGCTAGTCGGCGGCAGGTCACCCGACTGGGACTCACACTAGTCAAAATCGACATTTGCACAAATACAACAATCAGACGACTCCCAACCGGGGCTAGGGGCGGCTGGCGGCCACCCGGCTGGGGCCACAGAGCCTCGAAAACAACACAAGAACAACAACTTCAATTCTTTTGATACCCATTAATTTCTACTAGCATTAATCATCATCATCAAACCATATTAAATGCATCATAACCATATCCAATCATTACATTTGGTCATTTAAGGCATCATAAGACAACATTTATTACCCAAACACAAGTTTAACATAATAAATGAAGTAAATCCAACAACATTAGCATAAGTTAATATAAGATGAACATATGAGATGAATTGAACATGAAAGAGAGTAGTAATCACATATCCATATGAAATTAACATAAAGAACTCATCTTTTCATAATAAATACTACTCTAACTTGTAAAACACAAGCTAACTATCAACCCACATGAATTCCTTGACCCACAGTTTTCAAAACCCATCTTTTTCCGACGAATAACAAGACTAGAAGGTATGGCTGAAATTTTGGAAAATCGGTCTTAAATGAAGGTTAAAGGTTTTGATCTTTTATTGGCTAGAAAGAAAGAGGATGGTGAGAGAATTCCGAAACATTAAATGAAATTGAATTAGGTTAAGAAACGAAGAACTTATGTCCGTCTTATGTTTAGATCTAAAAAAATGGATTTTATAAAAAGTTGGAGGAAATGGATATTTTATGTTATGGAAAGGAAGAGGAGGATGAGAGGAGAAGATTAATGTAAAAATCGTCAAGTTTCGTTGAGAGACAGAGAAATGGCATTCGTCTTAACTTTATAAAGTTATGGAGTTTTAATGTTGGTTTTGGTGTTTGAGGAAGAAGAAGAAAGTTGCTGAAAAATGGAGGAGGATAAAGAAGGTTTACTAGGTTTGTTTTGAGAAAATGAATAATAGAATGCCCAAATTTCATATCGGGTCAACTCACTTAGATTTTCGCGTAGAATCCGATTAGGAACTCATAATGTACTGATATGCGACGGTTTTTACCCAACTAACCTAAATTCTATTTAACATTAATTTAAAGCCACAAAATCATAAATTATTGACTTGAAATATTTTAACCAATAAAAGTAAAAGAAGAATTTATAAAATTTACGACTTTAGTAAATTTCTCGTTATTATAAAATTTGGGGTGTTATATGGCGACATTCGAAGCTTTGTATGGAGAGAAGTGTCGAAACCTGATTTGTTGAGACGAGAGTTCAAAGAAGGTAGATTTGGGCCCAGAGATGATAAAAGAAATTATAGAACAAGTGAAGTTGATTAGGCTCAAGATGATGGCGCCTCAAGACCGCTAAAGGCGTTATGCCGATCGACGACAACATGATATCGAGTTCGAGGTTGGGGATAGAGTACTGTTGAAGGTTTCACCAATGCAAGGGGTGATGTGGTTCAGGGAAAGAGGGAAGTTCAGCCCGAAGTACATTGGACCATTCGAGTTTTTGGCTTGTTTCTGGGAAGTAGCTTATAGATTGGATATACCGTTTGCTCTCGAGAAGGTGCATAACGTCTTTCATGATCGCAATTGAGGAAGTACGTGAGCGATCCTTCACATTTGTTGGAGGCAGATTTGATTAAGGTAGGTGAGGCTCTTACCTATGAAGAGGTGGCGAAGAAGATTTTTTACTGTAAAGTGCGCAAGACTCGTCTAGTGATGGTACTATGGTCCAACCGTAATGTGGAAGATGCGACATGTGAGGTCGAGAATGCAATAAGGGAGCGCTACCCTCATCGTTTTTAGGTATGTTCGGTTACGAGGACGTAACCTTGATTTTTAAGGGGGGGGGGGATATAATTTATTGTGTTTTGTTGGTCGATAGTTGGTATCCATTTTGTTGTTATGTTGGTGTAGGGAGGTTATTGATTGGCCTTGTTTGTTAAGGTGTTGGTACTCGAAGGATGGTTGTGATGGTGTTTTAATTGCGGTTTTTGACGGTGTTTTAATTGCGGTTTTTGTAATACTAGAGGCTTTTAGAGCTTTGACTCGGTCAAGTTTGGTTAGTACTCAGTTGAATGAGGTTGTTACTCGGTTGAGTTGGTGTTACTCGGCCGAGTAAGAGGCTACTCAACCGAGTAGTCTGGATTTAGGTGTTTTAGTTTCACCGTGGATTTTTTTAATCGATCGAGTAAACTCTTACTCGGTCGAGTGAGTGGATTACTCGACATAGTAAATGTCATTTTCATCAAAATTTGTTTGCTTTTTTTTCGCTTGAGCCTTACTAATATAAATAGGACTCTTACTTCTTCTCAATCCTTTATTATTCTTATTAGTACAGTAAAACCTCTCATAGAATATCTAATTAATCTATAATAATTCTCTAATTACTCTCTAATTACTCCTTAATCTTGCCTTGGATTGTTGAGAATATTAAACTTCTGGATCTCTCTTTCATCCTTCCCAATTCCTGTAAGTTATCTTCATCTCTAATTGTGATTTCCTTTAATCATATTTTAATTTAGGTTTAGAGTAGTTAGTGAGATTATGTTAATTAGTTTGATTATCAGGTTGAGATTAATGTTATCAAGTTGAGTTATATTGTTTAGTTTAGATTATATTGATTATCTTGAGTTAGATTGTTGTTATTATAGTAGAATTTTGGGAAAATTCTTATATATTGATGATAGAATTGTTATCATATAAATTGAGGAAACATGTTATAGATTATAGTTTAATGATTATATATTAGTATGGAATTTGGGATAATTTGACCTATATTATGGTTTGTTGACTTGTTACTGTAGGAATTGGGGGAAATAGTTGTAATTAGTAGTATTGGTAGTAATTATTAGTACTTTGCATTATTGTTTTATTGTAGGCGGTGGCTTTGTAGAGGAAGATTTCCAGCTTTCCTTGATTGAGCTTTTGTGATGTCTATGCTAAACGGTAGGTTAATACTCGGTTTATGTGTATGTGATTAATTGTTGTGTCTTATGATATGGTTGTGACATGTTGATTGGAGTTTTGGAGTGTTGATTGTGATTTTGGTATGGATTGTGATATTGTGAAGTGGATTATGATACATTGGTGTTCGCAGGTATTTATTATATGAAGCGGTTGCGGGAAATCGGCTCCATAAACTTTGTGGGTCGCTCCTCATGGTTCCCGCCATGGAAGAGATAGTGCAGGTGGTTATGACCCAGATCTAGGGGTGACCTGCTGCCGTAGGGCCTGTGGTGTCTACGATATGCCATGGACATAGCGATGTGCTACTTGATGGCACTGCAATTGGTTGTTTGGGTGCTTAACTTAATGACACCATTGATGTGTGATGATGATATTGTGATTGCATATGATATTTGTTATATACATGTAAACAGATCATTGTTGTGCGATCTACCGTGACCCATACGACATTTACGACATAAGGGGAACAAGTATGAGCAGGTGATGATGATATGTTGATCTTGGATGATTTTGGGTGCTGGCACGTGCTTTGATGCGGTCACATTTAGTCTTCACATGCTTTGTATTATATTTGTTTTGCACTTTCGGATTTGTAGACTTTGGTATTTGAGTAGTATTTGGATTTGTAGGTTTTTGATTTAACCTTCATTTAATTAATGCATAATGTTTTTTGAGATTTACGATTTGATACATCCTACCCCGGGAAACCGAGGCCGTGATACCTCCCCTTGCTTTGAAAGGTCTTATCTAAAGGCTCCCGGGTAAGGCGGTTGTTACACACGATTTATAAAACGAGTTTAAAACATTATTTTTGACTATTTTCAAATCTTATCATCATCTAGAATCTTCATGTTAAAGAATGAAAAAGACCAATAATAGATTCAACAACTAAGTTAAGGTTTCGAACCATTTTTTATAACACTATCAGACACGCAGATATTCTAGATAAATGTTCATAATAAATCACCCGGGCATAAACAATTTAGCTATAATGTTTTACGCGCATAAACTAGATTTTAAATAATCATAGTCTCTTAACAAACCTTTCGAAGATGAATAATTTAAAACCGCTAAATAAAGCAAACAACTCAATCTACGAATTTGCCAAATTGTTGTAACTTCTAGGTTTACAATTAATCATTTTAATTATTATCTTTTTTTTATCTTGAACGATCCTACCTATGACTATATGAATAATTAAATTTTAAAAGATGAATAAGAATTTGTAGAACAAGTTGAAATCAATTTGTAGAACAAGTTGAGTTCTCTCTTCTTTCTCTCTCTAGGTTATATTGTGTCAATTTGAAATAGGAAACGTGTGTTAGGGTTTTGAGGTCTTAGGCTTATATAGTAGTTAGCAGTATTTAGGAAGTAATTAGGAAAGGCCACATAACCTATGATCCAAATCAATATAAAATATTTGAGACTTTTTTCAAGCGATGTATTAGTCTCAAACTTTTTAAAACACTTCAAATAAAATTTAAAACTTAAAATTTATTATTTATAACTTTCTTATTTGAATTAGGGAATAATTATTATTTATAATTTTCGTATTAGAATCGGGAAAGAATTAATTATTTACAATTTATCTATTATGATTAGGAAATAATTAATTAGGTGACACACAACATACAATCTTACACAATGCGTTAGAACCAGCAGATCTTATTAAATTATTGACAAAGTTTGTACCGAAAAAAAATGGAAGTTACAAAGTGAAACTATGATATTGAGCCAGAAACGGATTGTGCACATAGCATGAGTACGTAAGTATAATAACATTGACGTAATACTAAAAGCTAAAAAGATGTTACTGTAAACGATAAACATTTTGCATCATACATTATATTATTATATGTGCAATATATATATGAAGCAGGCAGCTAAATAATAGATAATCAACATTAACAGACAATCTACATGAAAGTTGAACATGATTCAATATGTAATTAAGAATTACAACCATTACAACGATTTAAGAAATAAAATAAAAAAACAATGAACGAATAAAACAAAAACTTTATTAATTGAATACAAATCTAAATGACGTTTGATTTATGTACAAGGTTTGTCAATTTATGGATAGTATTTTAGTATAATTCTATTATGGAGGAAGATTAACTACATTGTATTTGATTATTTTCCTTTGGGAACTTTAATTGAATCATTTTTTTTGTATGTAACATGAGACATTGAAAAATACGCTTTGAGAGGAGTGGTTACGATTTATATGGAATTTACTGTATGTAATAAATCATATAAAATTTAAATTTAAGATATCTTTGATCAAATAAATATAGGAGAAAACATTTATAAATTATACTTTGTACTTATCATTAGGGAAGAGGATGGATCGGATACCCGAACCAAATCCGATTTTCGGATCAGATATCTAATCCGAAAATCCATTTTTCTAATATCCGATATCCGATTCTGAATCACTTCGGATATCCAACTTTCAATATCCGAAATAGCGGATTGAATATCCGATATCCAAACCACTTTACAAAACCTAATAAATTCTCTATCTAATCTTCTAGAAAAATGAAAAACCAATAAGAGTGAATAAGAAAAGCCCAGTATTTTAAATTTTATATACCTAGTTCTTAGTCCATATTAATGGAAACTAAAACTAAAGCTCATTAGTTCAGCCGTTGCTTCAACATAATCAACGATAATGTTGAGCTTCCTTCACCTACTTGATATGTTGGAGCTTCTTTATCATAGTTTAAAGGTTATTGGTAATGGAGTTATGCTACTAGTGCTTCACTTAGGAAGTTGTGTAGATGATAGATGACATCTAGTTTTATATAAAGATCTATCATTTATAGGTACATATTTGGGGTAATATAGAATAAATATGGGTCATTTGTCAAACACTCCCTTTTATATAATGTTGTTTGCGAAACACTGCCTTTTAATCAAAAAATTGTACAACACTCCCTTATTAATCACTTTTTATGTGTATTACTCCCAAATTAAAACCTCCCATACAAAAACCCAATGCTCCAGCCATTATGTTATTCTCACACGTGTGATGCTTAGGCAAATATAAAAACAAAACCTACACTTTTTTACTTATTCATAAATCACTTTAATTGCTCCCACAAAATACCTCACTCCCTCTTCTCTTCTACCATTGACGTATGTCGGATACTGGGTATGTTTTTTTTTTTCCTAATTTATGTTGTGTTTTCTTTAAAATCAGTTATTCTTGGTGGTATATTAACCCTAATTTGATATTGTTCTACAATTTAATTGTTAATTCATGGATTCTTAGTTTTTGTAATTAGGTTGTTTCCACCATTATTATTAGGATGAGTAATTGCATGATTATTTTGATTACTACATATTCTGTTACTTGTCCGTATTTATTAGTAATTTTATTGTTGCCATGGTAAACTGTTTGTTGATTGAGACAATTTTGAATGTTGATATTGAAGTAATAAGGGAAGCTACCAGAGAAAACAACACAACTACAGAGCTACCCTTAACATTTATCATGGGGGCATGTTTGTCACTAATAAAAAGTGTAGGACTGAGTATGTATCAGGGAAGCTACCACAGAAAACAACGCATTTCAGTTTTTGGGTTATAGAATTTACAAGCCAAGAATCGTCACCCTGGATTTTGTTCCGTCCAAGAAGTATGCAATGCGGCAGGAATTGAACAATAACATCTTGGAACACTCGAAGAAATGCAGCTCCTACTAGACATGGTGGTGAAAGGATAACAGTAGATGAGAATGAAGCAGAGAGAGAGAGAAAAATGGGTAATTGAGATAAAAATGGGTAATGAAGTGTACAATTAATGAAAGAAAAAATTGGAGGGAAAAATTGAAAACAATGTTAAAGGTTGGGAGGGAAAACATTGAAATGATCTTCACACGTGCAAAAACAAACATTGGCTAGAAATTGAATTTCTCTCACTGCAGGTTCCAATTTGTGAGTAATACACATAAAAAGTGATTAATAAGGGAGTGTTATACAATCTTTTGATTAAAAGGCAGTGTTTCGCAAACAACATTATATAAAAGGGAGTGTTTGACAAATGACCCAATAAATATCTAAGTTATGTAGATTAAGTGTCGAATGGGTGTTAATGGTGTGTTGAGCAAGAGTGATGAGACTGGCGGCTGAACAAATATAAAAAAGTTAGGTTAAAATGAAATATCATACTATTCTGATTTATATTCCCAATACCATTACCAAGCTAGAACAAACATTTGACAGTTCAAAGCCCAAAACAAGGCCTTTTAAGTTACAACCCATTCTAATTAACTTTCGTATATAATAAAAAAAATCAGATATGCAAAATTTTGATATTTGTATCCGATCCGATATCTGAAAGTTTCGAATCGGATATCCGATCCGAATTTGTTTTTCGGGTCGGATAGGATTCAAATTGAGTATCGAATCGGATCGGATAATCATTTTTTTTACTCAGCCTTACTTACCATCACTTGCTTTTTACAAAGATTTAATACGTAGTAACACCCATTTATCTTTGATGTAGTTTACTCATCATAACAAAAAAACTAAACATAGGTTGTTAAGAACTCTCTATCTTAGTGTTCCAGAAGACCAAACCAAGTCTATTTAGGTGGATCTTGTTGTTACATGAAATTGACTTGGAAATTAGAGATATAAAACGGGCGGAAAACATTGTGGCCGACCCTCTATCAAGATCAAGTTTATCGGCAAGGAGAAATGAACACCCATTGATTCAATTATCGATGACGTTTTAATGGCCATATGCTCCCAACTTAAAATGCAAACCATACCTTGGTTCACCGACTTTGCGAACTACCTTGTAGGAGGAGGGTTTCCAACGTATCAATGCTACCAAAAAAAGAAGCAGTTTTTATTTTAAGTGAAAAGTACTTTGGATGACACTTGCCTTTATAAGGAGTGCATCAATGGGCTCTATCAAATATGTGTGCCTCAATGAAAATTTGAGGGTATCTTGAATGGATGTCACTCATCTCCTTATGGAGGACATCATGAACGAAGAAGAACGGTGACCAAAGTTCTATAATCAGGATTTTATTAGCCCCTCATGTTCCAAGATGCTAAGGAATATTTCTTTCATTGTGATACTTGCTAAAGAACAGGGAATAAGATGAAATGCCTCAAAGGGGAATATTGGAGGTCGATATATCTGACGTATGGGGGATAGATTACCAAGGACCTTTATCTCAATCTATGGCAACCAATACATCCTCGTTGTCGTCAACTATGTTTCCAAGTGGGTATAAGCGGTGGCTTCACCCACTAATGATGCAATAGTTACCATTGACATCTTAAAAAGGCAATATGTCCTCGGTTCAGTGTCCCTAGAGCCTTAGTTAATAAGCGATGGAGGCACCCACTTTCATAATAATAAGTTATTTACTCTCCTTGCAAAATGTGGAATCCAACATATGAACGGTCTGTGATACTACCCTCAAACAAGAGGTCAAGTAAAGGTTTCCAATAGAGAACTCAAGTAAATTTTGGAAAAAGTAGTCAACAAAAACCGAAAAGATTAGAGTATGAAACTTGATGACATGCTATGGGCATATATAACGGTATACAAAACTCCCATTGAAACATCACCCTACAAACTTGTGTATATGAGGCATGTCATTTGCCTACAGAGCTAGAGCACAAGTCATATTGGGCCATCAAGGAATTAAACCTATATCTCAAGAGAAGTGAAGAGAGGCGGATTTTGCAACTCCAAGAGTTGGATAAGTTTCGGCTCCAATCTAGGATATCTACAAGGAGAAACTCAAGATGATCCATAACATGAGTATCAAGCAAAACTCCTTTCATAAGGGTTAGAATTTGCTCCTCTTAAACTCAAGATTCAAATTATTCCCGGGAAAGTTACACTCATGATGGTAGGTCCCCTTCACCATTTCCGAGGTGGGAAAGTATGGTGACATTAAGCTAAAGACCGAGACCGGGGAAACAATTAAGGCCAATGGTAAGAGCATCGAGCCCTAATATGATGGTGCTTTCATAATGGAGGTCAGGGCCTAATACCTTCAAGCCTTACCCCCCTTAGTCACAGAAGAAACGTGTAAGTTTGGTGGAGTCCTTGTTAAACCACCACTTGTATATACTCTCCTCCCTAAAAACTTAGCATGCATTTAATTTACTTCATTTAATTTGCACGAGTATGTGTGGGAGGGTGTCTCATTTGTGTTTGGATTGATTTATTATGCCGTTTTGAAGCTTAGGTGGAGCATGAAATTCACCTAGAGAGAAGAAGAAAGAATAAAAATATTATGAGTGCTGAATAGAGCCCATCTCAACCAAGCTGGGTTGAGCTTAGCCGAGATGATGTAGAGCTGTCCCGAGCTAGGGCAAAGGACCCAAGATTGTAGATAAGTCGGCCAACTCGGATAGAGTTGGGTGAGCTTGACCCGAGCTAAAGTTCGAACTCGACCGAGCTGGCTGAGCTCGCCCGAGCCATTCTTGTAGCCTCCCATTTTGTGTTTTTCTTCTTCTTTTTTAAGTCTTATTTTCTTCCCCTTGTCTCCTTAAGCTTTGTACATACTTATAGGACAATTTTAATACTCCATGAGTGGGGTGCTCACAAAAAGATCCATTAACAGGCTTAGAATCTGATAAGCATTTAATTAGTCACGTTTTTCCTCTCATTTTCGTCCCCATTTTGGTCCGTTTACACGGATATGCGTGTCTTTAATTGCATTTTGCTTCCCGATTTCCCGTGCTATGAATGTCGATCTCAATTTGCAGGAATTAAGGCGGAAATGAAGAAATCGGAACATAAAGGCCTTGCATGAGTCGGGTTTCGGAGATGAGATGAAGAAATGAGGAAAGCAAGCCAGGTGGCGCATGCCGGCCTACCCACTGGCAGCCGGCCACCCGGCTCAGACCATCACACCTCAAAGATTGGAAAAAGAGAAGGAGGAGAATTAGGCCAGGTAGCGCCGGCCGGGCACCCGGCGGCCGGTCTGCTACCCGGCTGGCACTACATTAGGAAACATCCGAGAGTCCTAAATGTGTTCCAGGCCGGTGGGAGGCCGGCAGCCGGGCACCCGGTCGGGACCCCTTTTTCATGCTTAGAAGAATTTTGAAGACGAGAAAAATGAAGACACTGATGTGCTCCAGGCCGGTCAGAGGGCCGGCGGCCGGTCGACCGGCCAGGAACACAACTCCGCAAATTCGCCCCCTCTTCTATTTTCTTTCTTAATTTTGAGATACCTATATATACCCTCCCCCTAATTTTTGTAAGCAGCTTTTTCATGAACTATTAGCACAAAACCCTAGAAATTTTGTAATCTCTAATACTCACTAATTACTCTCCTAATCGTTCCTTAATTAAGTTTAATTTCTCAATTCAAGTTAGTAGATCTAGTCTTTCTTAGTAGAACTATCATAGTTTTGGGTTTGTATTGAAGATTTTGGGTGAAGACATTCTCCCTACTCATTAATACAAGCTTTGTTGGTATAAATTTCTCATCTTTTGTTGTTTATGCAATCTATTTTATTTCTAGTTAATTAATTGTCAATTTGATTGTTAGAATTAATCATTTCCATAGCATGATGTTCATTTCATTATTCCTTGCCTTTAGTTGTTTGATTTCCTATAATATGAGTGAGTAGTTTCCCTCTAGGGTTTAGGGGGAGCCTAAGGGAGTATTATGTGGGATAATTAGTTGGGTAATTAGTAAACTTGTAGTAATAATTTGAGTATTACCCATATGCACACTAGGTGTTTGATGAAATGTGTAAACGAAAGTTGCCCACTTTATCAAGTATCGTTTGATTATCTCTTAAGCGACGGTGGTAGAGATGATTAGACTAGTGTTTATATGAGGGATTTGAGACAAATGCGATGGCTTTGTTGAAAATTATTAATCGTTGAGATATTAGCGATTAATTCTACTCGAATTTATTACCCATTTGCTAATTACTTGACTAACCCATTAATCTCCCTAAGGTGAACCCTTTACCTTAGTTTTCCCTTAATTGTTTTTACCATATTATTTATCGATTACTTGCATTTTCTAGTTCTTAGTTGATCTTCTCTCCCAACCTTTGTTAGGCTAGAATTGGACTCAATCGAACTTGTAGTTGACCCCTCCATCCTCGTGGATTCGACCCCTTTATACTACTTATATAGGGTTTATTTTTGATGTTTGCATTGACGACGAAACACTCATCAAATGGCGCCGTTGCCGGGGATGGCGTAAGGAAACTCGTAGTTTGTTTTGTGTCTTAGATTTAGCCAAGTTACTTGTTGTTTTTGTTGGTTTTTAGTTGTTAGATTATTTGTATAGTGCCTTGCATTATTGTCTTTCCCTAGTGTGCCCAAAAACACACTAGGAGTCTAACTTGTTTTTGAGTTGCTTTGAGTGCATGCCTAGGGGTGAAGGGTTGTTCTTTAGCCATCCGGAGCCCGAAAGGTTTTTTAGGACTCTACGAGCTAATACACTTCCTCGGGTTAGGAATTCAAGAACGGTTAGCCGTCAACAAGCCAATACTTCTATCGCTTCTACATCCACTCCAACAACCGATCACCCACAAAACGACACCATTGAACCCATATTCGAAAACCCCTTCTACAATACACTACAAAATACACCACCAAATTCACCACCTACAATACCTCAACAACAAAATCAACCACAAATGACGACTTTACGTGACCGTAACCGACCCAATCATGATGATACCCAATCTCCTATCAATTTCGGTGTCTTGGCCCCAAATAGCTTTGAGATACACCCGGCTCAAATGAGTTCGATTGAGCGGGATAGCTTTGGAGGCCTTCCCGATGAGGATGCTCATGCCCACTTGAGGAAGTTCAAAAGTAGAGTGGCAATCATGAAGAGGAATGGTGTGCCCGAGGAAACCCTTTGTCTAATGTTGTTCCCATTTTCTCTTAAAGACCGGGCGGAGAGGTGGTTGAATAACCATGCTCCAAACACTTTTACTACTTAGGATGCCCTAGCTAAGGAGTTTCTAAGCAAGTACTACCCCGCCACCAAAACGGCGATGCTAAGGAATGAGATAACAACCTTCCAACAAGAGGATGGAGAATCCTTGGGAGAGGCATGGGATTGATTCACTGATTTACTTGCCCGTTGCCCTCATCATGGCATTGCGGATTGGTATGTCACTCAAACATTTTATCAAACTCTTCTCCCTCAAACCAAGGCTATGGTGAATGCTTCCGCGGGGGGAAGTTTCGATCATTTGAATGACCAACAAGGGGCGGCATTGATTAAGAAAATGGTTGAGTCAGAGTCTAGCTATGGTACTAGAGGAAATAGCTTGAGGAGGAGTTCTAAATACCCAAGTGAGAACTTTTCAAACGCGGATACCAATGCCAAGATTGATTTGCTCACACAAACTTTTACTAAGGGTTTTGCCGAGCTTCAAAAGGCTCAAAATCAAAGTCAAGGCCATCATGTGAATGAAGCTAGTGGGTCTTATGCACCTCCTATGGTGGAAGCTTATCAAACCCCTACTTGTGAAATTTGCAATGGGTATGGACACACCTTTGAAGTTTGTGGGAATAATGTATCTTATAACAATGAAGGAGGAAATGACTATCAACATGTGAATGCATTTCAAGGGGTCAACAACAACCCACGGCCCTCAAGGCCTCCATTCCAAAGTCAAGGTGCTTACAACCCAAATTCCAACTTCTATCATCCGGGTTCGAAAAATCACCCAAACATGAGCTACAAAAGCCAAAATGTGTTAAACCCTCAACACACACAAACTCAAACTTCCAACCCTCCGGGTTTTTCCCAACCTAGAGGGGGAGGTCAATTTTCAAGAGGAAACTACAACAATCAATTCAACAACTCACAACAAGGCCAAGGATCCAACCAATTCCAAAACCAAAACTTCAATGATCAAGGTTACAATAACCAAGGTAACTTTCAAAACCATGGTAACTTTCAAAACCAAGGTAATTGGAATCAAGGTCAAGGAAATTGGAACCAAAACCAAGGGAACCAAAACTTCAACAACCAAGGCCAAGGTAATTTTTACCAAGGCAACCAAAACAATCAAGCAAGTCAAGGGGTTCCCGATCAATCTTTCCAAGGCCAAGGGTCAAATTTCAACAACAATCAAGGACCAAATTTCAATGGTCAAGGTTCAAGAGGACAACAAGGAAATTTCAATAACAACCAACAAGGAAACTTTAACAACCAAAGAAACAACAATCAAGGTTCAAGTAGTCGGAATGACTATGCATTTGCTCTCCCTTTAACAAACCAACCTCACCAAGAGAATGAACCTTCTATGAGTGATGTTTTGCAACTAGTCAAGAACATGGAAATTCAAAACAACTTGGCCTTGCAAAATGTCACCAATGCTCACAAGAAAGAGGTGAGAGAATTGGAAGCTAGGTTAGCTTCTCAAGCTTTGAACAATCCTCAAAGGCCTTCGGGAGGTCTACTTGCTCAAGGGAAAAGCTCCAAGGATGCTTCATCAAGTCACCAAGCATGTGCGGTGACTTTGAGGAGTGGACTTGTACTCGATAACCCCTACATGGATATGATGAATGATGAAATTCCAAATGAAGAGCATGTTGAGGGGGGTGAGGAAACCGAAGAGCCCATTTTGACTCCTACCTTGGAGTTAAAAGATGATGGCAAGGGTGAAGATGATCAACCCAAAGAGGGAGAAGATGGGTATATCGAAATTATGCCTTATGAGGAGGAGATGATCAAGGATGTGACAACCCTCACGAATGCGGAAATATAAAACAAACAAGCATGTGAAATATATAGCGGAAATGTGAAGTTTTAAAAACTTTTATACATGCAAGTTAAATAAAACGAGGAGTGTCAAAATATTACAAACTAAGTGCGGAAAATAACAAAGAGACGGAGTCTCTTAAAATGTTAGCAAAGAACAAGTGTTTAGCAAAACTAGCTAAATCGTCTAGAGGTGAAACTTCCAGGGACAACGCCCGCTAGCTCACACCCGAACCCCAAAACATCATATCCAAAAAGTCATCCAAGCAAGCAACCTTTTCATTCATGAAAAACATGAACGCCACAGTCAGTGGGGAGTAACTCTGGGTTCTCCCAGCCATATCACATTAAACGTACATATAAGGAAATACAAAAGTAAAATCATGCATATATAGATATCCATGTGAGTTACGATAAGAATAGATAGTCAATCCAATATATAACAATAAGATCATGTGGAAACCAAACCCGTAACCATCATGTTATTCAAAGACTCGGGGAAGACACTCTTAGGCAACCGAATACGCTCACTAGGGCTTGGATCTCACCGTTAGCGGTATACGATTGATAAGATTGAGACTCGACAGACCAACCAAGTCAAGTCATGTGATGATCACCAAATATCCAACGTATTATCATCCATTCACGAACCAAGACATTGACGGTGTCCAATCATGCAATGACCATGAACAATATCATGAAATCACGCATTCAAAGACGACACAAGACGAAAACTCTCACGGTAAATGAAACGCACTAGCATCGTGTACATGGCAAGTATGATTAAAAGGCATCCACGAGATAAGCATTTCCCTGAACGCATACACGATGACATTTCGTATATGTAGACTAGTTTCCTCCTGGTAGGAACGATTAAGGCTCCTAAATCTAAACCTGGGCCAGATTTCGGCATCACAATTTTCCGATTGATTATGCGATCACGTTTCGCAAACCAAGACTCGGTCTTACAAAGAAAGAAAACGCCACCAGAGTACCAACAGTCGGTAGATCAATCCCCGAAAAGGGCGGGGGAAAACGAAGCTCAAGCCTCATAACATGCGGTACTACGCTACATGCAAAATAACACACACCTCGCAAGTACACAACATTTGCGGCGGGTGATCAACGCATAGCGTCTCAAACTCCCAACAACGTAGTCGTATGCCACACTAACACCAAGCATTTAAGCAGTAGGATACCTCTCCGTTCCGACGTTCCAGCCTTACGACACGGGAGGAGGTAGTCCAGGGAATGATAATACAAAGCACAAGGACAAAAATAGTGCTCAAACCGTTATAACATTTGTAAAAACCGACTCAAAGTGGGAACATATCGAAAACCGTCACGAAACATGTGATACAAGCGAATAAGATATCATATATCCAAAACATGAATATTATAAGTCACTACGTAAAATTATACGATAAACGGACCATGCGAACTATTATAAATTACGAGTTTTGGAAGTTAAAGGAAAACAATACAGCCGTGTTCCAGGCCGGGCAGGGGACCGGTGGCCGGTGGGCCGGCTCAGAACACATGGAAAAAAACAAAAATCACCAAAAACAGAGAAATGAGGTCTGGGCCGGTCTGTGGACCGGCGGCCGGTCGACCGGCACAGAACCCCCCATACAAAATTTCCCAAAAATTCAAGGATGTTACTGATGTGTTCCCAGCCGGTTGGCAGACCGGCGGCCGGTCGACCGGCAGGGAGCACCAGTTCATCCGAGAGCCTTCAATTCATTTCCAAATCATTTCAATTCTCAACTATACTTCTAATAATCATCAACAATCATTATACATCATCCATATTCATCATATAACAACATTCATTAATCATACCATGAATTCTAGGCTTCCTAATCGTATTCTAATACGATTTATAGCATATAAAGCATGTAAAACACGTAAATGATACCGAGTAACCCTTCACCGTTACCTTTAAGCGACTCTACTAATCACGTTAAAGCCTCCTCCTCAATACGGTAATAGTCTTTGTGGATTTTGGAGGTCAACCACCTACAAAAGAGCATAAAAGGCCCCTGAATGAATTCACTTGAGAACGACGGGAAATTGAACAAGAGGAGAAGACGATGATTTTACATCAATCGATAGAGGAAGGTAAGGGGGGCGAGAATAAGACGAACTTACGTGAATTCTATCGAGTAACGAAGGAGCTACGATGAATCAAAGATTGGAAAAAGCTAAGGAGGCAAGGGTTTGGGATATCTTAAAGAGGAAGAAATGATTTTGTGTTTGTGTAGGAAAAATAGGTTAAGGAGTATGAGTATAAGTAAGGAAAAGTCAACCAAAAGTCAAACTCGCCTTAAGACGGGATTCCCATGGAATCTCGCGGAAATTCCAAATACGAACTCGGAAATTCTAAATTCGACTCGAAACTTAAAATTCTTAATTAAAACTTAAAATTACTGAAAAGATTTCGTAAAATATTTTCAATATAAAAATAGGGTACATTTCCAGGTGTTACAAAGGATGCCAATGATGAAGGAGTAGAGGTACAACCAATAGCAAGAGCTAAGGTAACCAAGAAAACTCCCATTCCAAAGGTATCTTCCGATCCTCCACTTGTTGTTTCCGATATCCCCTACCCCTCTAGAGCTTTGAAAACTAAGGAAAACTTCAAGTTCACCCAATTTAGAAAAATTATTGAGGGACTTGAAGTGACCTTACCTTTCACCGATGTTATATTGAACATGCCCACTTACTCAAAATTTCTTAAAGATGTCTTGACCCACAAGAGGACTTTGGGTGCCCAAGATGTTATGATTATGGAGGCGGAGTGTAGTGCTCTCCTCATTAATCCTAACTCTTTCAAAATGCCAAAAAAGCTTGGGGACCCCGGAAGTTTCTCTATCCCTTGTATTGTAGGAGGAGTCATGATTTCAAGGGCATTATGTGACAACGGTGCAAGTGTAAGTGTCATTCCCTTAACTATTGCTAAAAGAATTGGGCTTGATAGTTTAACCCACACTTCTATGACTCTCCAACTAGCGGATAGGTCCGTTAAGCAACCTTTGGGTGTGCATGAGGACGTACCCGTTAAAGTTGGCAAATTTTTGATTCCCACGGATTTCGTTGTCCTAGATATCCCGGAGGATACCCACACTCCCATCATCCTCGGTAGGCCCTTTTTGGCTACCGGAGGAGTCCTCATTGATGTGAGGGAAGGGCGGCTAACCTTTAGGGTGGGGAACGAAACCCTTGATTTTAATCTTCCTCATATAGTGAAGGGACCAATGTTTCACAAAGCTTGCTCGGTAGAAGTCATAGAAGAAGTGGTTGAAAAGGTGCATGAAGAAGAGAAATGTGAAGAAGAAGCTCTACAAGTGGCACTCCATGATGAGGAGATGGGAGATGACCATGAGGTAGATGATGAGCTCTTGAAGAAGGTTGATGGCCTTCTCCCTCCAAAGGTACAACTAAAGCCCTTACCTCCCTCACTTAAGTACTCTTTTTTAGGTGAGGGAGAGACTTATCCCGTTATCATCAACGCTAATTTGAGTGAGCACCAAGAACTTGAACTTTTGAAAATCTTGAAAACTCATAGGGGCTCACTTGGATATAGCATTGATGATATCAAAGGCTTAAGTCCTAATCTTTGCATGCATAGGATTGTCTTGGAGGAGGGTAGCAAACCTAAGGTAGATGGGCTACGTAGGTTGAACCCTAAGATGGCGGAAGTGGTGAAAAATGAGGGGATGAAGTTGCTAGAGGCCGGGATAATTTACCAAATAACCGATAGCTCTTGGGTGAGTCCCGTCCATGTAGTGCCCAAGAAAGGAGGGGTAACTATGGTGGAACAAGAGGATGGGACTCTCTTAGCTTCTAGACCCGTGACCGGGTGGCGGATGTGCATTGACTATCGCAAACTAAATGCTCCACCCTCAAAGACCACTACCCCATCCCCTTTATTGACCAAATGCTTGAAAGGTTAGCGGGGCATTCTTACTATTCATTTCTAGATGGTTATTCCGGGTTTTTCCAAATCCCCATACACCCGGAAGACCAAGAGAAAACCACATTCACTTGTCCCATAGGAGTTTATGCTTATAAGAGGATGCCCTTTGGGCTTTGTAATGCTCTGGGGACGTTCCAAAGATGTATGACGACAATTTTTGCCGATTTTCTTGAGAAGAGTATGGAGGTCTTCATGGACGACTTTAGTGTCCATTGAGACTCATTTGATCTTGGGCTAATGAATTTGTCTAATGTTTTGCAAAGATGTGAGGAGCACAACCTCGTCCTCAATTGGGAGAAATGCCACTTTATGGTGGAGGAGGGGGTTGTGCTTGGCCACATCGTGTCTAAGAGAGGGATAGAAGTTGATATGGCTAAGGTTTCGGTGATAGAAAACTTGTCACCCCCTACAAATGTGAAGGGAGTGAGGAGCTTTCTAGGCCATGCGGGCTTTTACCGACGTTTCATCAAAGATTTTTCTAAAATTGCCAAGCCTTTGACTTCTCTTCTTCTCAAGGACACCCCATTTGTATTTGATGAATTTTGCTTGAGTGCTTTTTGTAGGTTGAAGGAGGCCCTTGTGACGGCTCCCATAATCTGCTCACCGGATTGGAGCATTCCCTTCGAAGTCATGTGTGACGCCTCCGATTATGCGGTCGGGACGGTACTTGGGCAAGTCGTGGACAAGAGGCATCATGTCATCTACTACACAAGCAAAACTCTAGATCAAACCCAAGTCAACTACTCTACGACGGAGAAGGAAATGCTAGCCATTGTTCATGCCGTGGAAAAATTCCGGCAATACTTTGTTGGTTCCAAGGTAGTTGTTTAGTCGGATCACTCCGCCTTGAGACAATTGTTGTTGAAAAAAGATGCAAAGCCAAGGCTCTTGAGGTGGGTTCTTTTACTTCAAGAGTTCGACTTGGAGATTAAAGATAAGGCGGGGTCGGAGAATGTTGTTGCCGACCACCTATCTAGGTTGACCACCGAAGATCATGGGTTGAAGGATGAGAGTGGCCCGATCAATGAGTGGCTTAGAGAAGATAGTTTGATGATGATAGGTGGTAAATCACCATGGTTCGCGGACTTGGCGAATTATATTGTGAGTGGGTTCATTCCGGCGGAGTTGGATGCTAGAGCTAGAAGGAAGTTGAAGCATGACTCAAAACGCTACTTTTGGAATGACCCTCATCGTTTTCGCAAGTATGGTGATGGCATGTTTAGAAGATGTGTTCCGAGGGAAGAGGGGATGGAAATAGTGGATCGGATACACAATTCGGCCTATGGGGGCCACCTTGGTACATCTCGCACCATTGCAAAGGTGTT
>JAIUZE010008689.1:73032-90270 GCA_022085475.1 Heliosperma pusillum | reverse complement strand
TATTTAGAATACGATTAGTAAGCTTAGGATTTATGTAATTGATGATGATTGTTGTTAGTTGATGATTGTTGATGATGAATATTGATTGTTGATAGTTAATAGAACTAGATTATGAGAATTGGAAATTATAGAGTTGTGTATGTTGCTCACGGGTTGTTGTTGTCTCAGCCGAATACCCGGCCGCCGGTCCAACTGACCGGCTGGGACTCACTGCACCGACCCTTTTTCGTAGAATGATCATATCTCCTTCGTTACTTGCTTTTTTTGGGCTTGTGACCTATCGTTGGAACCGTAAGAGGATAAGCTATCACCTCGACTTAGAATTTCTGCATTTGCATATTTAGAACTCTAGTTATGACCGTTTGAAGTGGACCATTGTTTTAGTTAGTTTCCAAACTTGTTGTTTCGAGACAAGATCTATGTTCCCTATTTACTACGCTTCTTAAACTTGGTCTAATGCTTATGTAATCATGTATTGTTTCACGTTTATCAATGTTAAATTTATATATCATGCTTATATCACTTCCCCTTTGATTTTCCCATATGCCTTTGGTCCCAGCCGGTTGACCGGCAGCCGGTCAGCCTGACCGGCTGGGACATGCTGTTGTTTCAATGTTGTTTTTCCTTTGACTATTGGCCTTAGCCGGTAGACCGGAAGCCGGTCAGCCTGACCGGCTGGCACCTGCTGAATGTTGTTTGAATTTCTTGATTACGGTTTTCATTTATAATAATTCCGACCGTTCGTTTATCGTATAATTTTACGTAGTGACTTATAATATTCATGTTTTGGATATATGATATTTCATTCGCTTGTATCACATGTTTTGTGACGGTTTTTTGTATGTCCCACTTTGAGTCGGGTTTTTACAAATGATTACGGTTTGAGCACTAATTTTGTCTTGTGCTTTGTACTCTCATTCCCTTGGCTACCTCCACGTTCGTAAGGCTGGAATGTCGGAACGGGGAGGTATCCTACTGCTTAATTGCATGTGTTAGTGGGCATACGACGACGTTGTTGGGAGGCGAACGCATTGCGTTGATCGACCCGGCCGTCAAATGTTGTGTACTTGCGAGGTGGTGTTATTTGCATGTAGCGTACCGCTTGTTATAAGGCTTGTGCTCTTTTCCGCCTCTTTCGTGAATTGATCTACCGAATTTGGGGTACTCGGCGTCATGTGATTGACTGAGTCTTGGATGCGAAACGTGTATCGCATGTCGAATCGGAACACGTTTAATCCGAGAGTCTGGACAGGTTTAGACTAGGAACCGTATTATTATCGTCGTCCTACCAGGAGGAAATTAGTCTACATATACGAAATGGATTGAATCGTGTATGCGTTCAGGGAAGGTTTTACTCCTGTGGATGTCTTTTAATCATACTTGCCATGTACACGGTGCTAGTGCGTTTCATTTACCGTGAGAGAGGTCGTCTTTGTGTTGTCGTTCTTGAATGCGTGATTTCATGACTTATTATTCATGGTCATTGCATGATTGGGCATCGTCTATGTATCGGTATGTCTGAATGGATGATAATATGATTGATTTATTGTGGTCATCGCATGACTTGGAATGGTTTGTTTGTCGAGTCTCAATCTTATCAAACTTATACCGCTAACGGTGAGATGCAAGCCCTAGTGAGCGTATTCGGTTGCCTAAGAGTGTCTTCCCCGAGTCCGTTGTTATCAATGATGGATTCGAACTTGTACTTCTTATGCTCTTATCATTATATATCGAATTGCCTATCTATCCTTATCGTATCTCACATGTATATCTTTATGTATGCATGCTCTACTTTTGTATTTCCTTCTATGTACGTTTAATGTGATATGGCTGGGAGAACCCGGAGTTACTCCCCACTGACTGTGGCGTTCATGTTTTTCATGGATGAACAGGTTGCTTGATTTGGATGGCTTTTTGCTTATGATATTTTGGGTTCGGGTGTGAGCTAGCGGGCGTTGTCCCTGGATGAATCACCTCTAGACGATTTTAGCTAGTTTGCTAAACACTTTGACATTTATAACATTTTGAGAGACTTCGTCTCTTGGTTGTATTTCACACTTTAGTTTATAATATTTGACACTCCTCGTTTGCTTTTCTTGCATGTATAAAAGTTTTAAAAACTCCGTATTTCCGCAAATTTAGTCACATGCTTGTATGTTTTATTTTCGCATTCGCGAGGGTTGTCACAGCTGTACCAGAATTGCTTTTCTGAAGTTGGAGTTTTGGGTTGATGTGAGTTTTTGGGTGATGGTGGGTGGTTTATATAGTGTATGTCGATTATTATTTTATGGTATAAGTATAAGATTAGGAATATAATATAATATTGCATGTCTTATAAACAACTTATAGAATATATTAAAAGAACGTTTTTTCAATAAGTTTAGGACATTCTTAGATTTAGAATTGCAGTAGGACTTTCTTTGTTTAACTGGTATAGATTATTTAGGAATATTAGTATTTGAAATATTAGTGTTTTGGAAAGGAATTGTAATCATTGACTTGGTATGTTATTGGATTAGGAATTATAAGAGTTTCCAAATAATAAATTTCCAGCAAATTATACGTGATTTCTTGGAATCATTAGTTATTTTAATATAGTAATTATTGGGTTATAGTAATATGGTTATAGTAAGATTTTATAATCAATATAATAGTTTTAGTATATTGGATTAGGAATTATAAGAGTTTCCAAATAATAAATTTCCAGCAAATTATAACATCAGTTATTTTAATTTAGTAATTATTGGGTTATAGAAATAGGGTTATAGTAAGATTCTATAATCAATATAATAGTTTTAGTAATAGTTATTTTAATAGAGATCAATTCTATTTACAAACGTATAGTTTTTTTTTTGGGTTAATTGATAGGAAAAATCCAAACTATTACTCGTCTTCTCAAAATAATTCTTCCTATTGTTTAACCCAAATTAATCTGATATTCCTTTAATACTCTAATTGACTGGTTGTCATCGGTAACCATTAAAATTTTATAGGTTACCCTTGTTTTCTTATTCTAACATTCATCTTCCTTTGTTTAATCTTCTTCTTATTCCATTAATTACTTTAGTAACCATGCACCATTTTTTCATCTCATATACTCCTCCATCTCCATGCACCATCACCCAAGCTACCTCGGAAAGCACCCCGTTGTTCTTCATTCTTTCTAATTATAGTCAATTCACCCAAATTTCCCAGAAATTTCAATAATGAATTTTTCCCCCAAATTAATCTAACAATAATTTTTTCAATCATCAAATACAGTTTATCCTCATTCCTCGCTAAAATTTCACTTTCTCGCTCTCCTACTTTGATGATTCCAGAATTCATGTACGCAATTTGTACTAAATTCTTACGCTTTTTATTTGGTTATACTCATGGAGAGTTTTGGACAGTGATGGACTATGAAGAAGAAGAACCAGATTTTGTGTTCATCTTGTGAACAAAAAATCAGATTTGGAAATATTTGTGGGTGGTTGAATTCTTAATCCCTCCTACTTTACAATTTTCTCAACTAGATTATCTCCTCCATTTCACTGAAATTTTTAGATTATATGGATTTGTGAAGTGGGCTTACTCTAATTATTGGTGAGCAGCTGAAATTTTGCAAAATTTTGCGCGTTTGAGTGATGGCATTAAAGGACTAGTGATTTTGTTCTTTATAAATGATGGATTAGATGGTGATATTTGATGATAAAGAGAGCGATTAAAATGAGGGTAGATGATGGGAAAAAAATGGTGGATGATGAAGAAGATAGTGTTCATTTATTTGGGAAATAAAATAGGTAAGATAAGTTGATTAAAGGGTTTAAAGTGGGTAAGTGGGTAAAGATGAAGGAGTGACCTATTCAGCAGGTTGCCCTTCACTTAAAGTAATATAAGTTAAATGATGGCACAAATTAGATTATTTTGGGATAATGGATAGGTTGAATTATTTTGAGCAGACCACAGATAGTATGGATTATTCTCATCAATTAACCCTTTTTTTTTAATTTTCAAATTTGTATTTAAAAGGTCCCTACAAAGGTGCAACCAATCACGTGCCTCGAAAAAAGCCTCTTTTATATATTAATAATCCTTACTCGCACATTAAGCTCAATATCAACTTGGCCCAATAGTCCAAATCCTCTCAGAATAGAAGTTAAAAATAAGTAAATTAAGTTCACTGAATCAAAATCAGTAACTAAATTAAAACCAAGCATAGTACCTTAGGTAATTCACCCTTACGTTTACATTTAGGACGTGCTCAAGCCAACAATATATTAATGATTATTTGGGAACAGAAATAAGGAAAATAGTAAAGATGATACTTAGAACAGAATAATGTAGACACACAAAATAGAAAAAAGAAATATATTAGGACCTCAAATGAACAATGGATATCAAGTTTGCGTGATAACACCGTTGACTTAATCATCAATCTCTGCCATTGAATCTGGAGAAACGTAAGGAAAAAGATGTCAAAAGTTAGGGTTCGGAAATTAATGAGTTGTAAAATCTTAAAGAAACAAAAACGGTAAACAAAATTGGTGATAGTAAGGGAATGAGGAAAGTAAGAAAATACCTCAACATAAACTTATAATTGACTTAAAAACCCACAATAAATTGAACTTTGATCTCAAAAGCAGAAAACTAATTAAAAAACTAAAGCGAAAGCGAAAATAATGTCATAATCGAAAATTGGGGAAATTAGGGTTGAGAGAAAGTACCGAAAAAAATGCGTTGAACTGTCAAGAAATCGAAGAAGATGAGAGTTTGAGGGACGATGAAGTTGAGATGAGAAAAGATGAACATGAGGATGAGGTATTGAGAGGTTGAAATGAGTGATGGAGAGGAAAAGAGGGAGAATGAGGCCCTAAGAGAGACGGAGAAAGCGTGGTAGTGAATGACATAGTACAGAGGGCCATAATCAGTTGCGTATTAGAAAGCAATGCAAGAGGCCTATTTTCAACATAGGTGCACAATATAACCCACAAGTCCACCACAAAATCTCAACTGTTCATTTCTCAGTTTACTATTCATTAGGGGAATAGTAAAGGGCCTTGCTCTCTTTTAGTAAGGTAGGGATGTTAAAATCCAAGATAAAGTTAGGAATTCAAAACTCATAGATGTACATGTGTCAAAAGCAAAAATATGAAATACTTGAGTGAATTTATGGTGCAAGAACATCTTATTAGTAAAGTCACTTTGTTTGATGTCTTAAAGAAGGCAAAAGATAAGGCTCAATCTAGATCGGGTTGGATGCTTCCTAAGGTTTTCACAAAGTTTATTGTGAAGTGGTAGGGCAAGGCACTTGTGAAGAGATCGAATCAAGTTTCAATCAACAAGAAAGGTAGCGAAGATGGCCCTACTACACATCATTATAGGTCATTTAAAGCGATAAAACATGCCGCGAAGATGATAAATATGTTAAACATATAACTAACTTGTTTATTTTATTTTATTTTTCTAATTTGACTATTAATTGTTAGTTTTTATCAATTACAAATTGTTGTTTGTTTCGTTTTGTTTTAATAAAAGACAAGTGATATGGCGGACAAGGTCCTCAAAGCAGTCGAGCTCTTTGCTGATAGCCATAGGAATGAAACTAATGGAAAGGAAGTATGAAGTTATCCAAAAGCAAAAAATAAATATGTAAGTATCTGTATGACAAGATGCTTTAGTTTAATTCAAATATTATTTATTTCATTATTAATAAAGTATTTTATTTGGATGATATAAGAAGATTAGGGAGTGCGGGTACATGATCTTGATGAAAGAGGACTAGCGGTAGATCCTAATAAAGTTTGGTACGACTTGGTTGAGGGATTTAAAAAGGGTGAAATTTTTGGTTTGGAAACCACCGCTCCACTATATTACACCACTCCTACTTCATCGTCTAGAGGTAAGGTATCCGCTTCCCAAACATATATTCCCGACAATCTTCTCAAACAATGAAACCCCTTCAAAGAGAAGAATAAGCTCGCTTGAGGGAGGAGACATACCTGAAAATTCAAGAGGAAATGAAACAAGATTTCTTGAGAAGTCAAGAAGAAAATTGGCCACATCTCTTTAGAAGTGAAGAGCTATCAAGACGTCAAATTGAAACCTTGACTTAATTGTTTCATTCCCAAACCCAATACCAATGTAATAATAACTCTTGAAACACTTCTTGTAATCCTAACGATGATAAATCCGGTGAAGGTGGGACTGGCATATGCGGTATAGAATTTCAAGTTTGATGTTAGTATGTGATGCGTGTATTTTATATAGACTTTTTAGTCCATTTATGCACGCATTTCTATGTCATTTAGGTGATATTACGTCACTATATGCCCCTATTTGACTACTTTGTACTTTCATTACCATTTTGTAGGTACAAGCTGTGTAGTAGCGGAAACCGAGCCGAAACAGTCCACTTTGCATGCATTTAGGAGAATGGAGGGAACGGAACAGAAAATCTTGCATGGGGAAGCGTGAAACCGCTCGCAATCAAGTCCAAAGCCATGTCCAACGTTGCATAATAGGCCAGAAGACCTCGATCGACTATATATTTGATCGATCGAGGAGAGTTGAAGTGAAGAGTTGCTCGATCGAGCTGTCATGTGCTCGATCGAGTGGTAGCCATTGAAGAGTTGCTCGATCGAGTAGAATTGCTACTCGATCGACCGATATCCTCGAATAAAAGACCTCGATCGAAGGGAATTTTCCCTCGATCGAGTGGAATCCATCACAAGCCTTAAGTCCGTAGACTAATTAGGATTTAGAGTCGTGTTATGCATTATATAAGACTCTTATTTGTCGTCATTAGGATTATTCAGAATTATTATCATTAATCATTTACTTTCTTTAAGTTTATACTTCGGTTTATTATCGACGTAGATTTGTTCTTTACGCCGGATTTGCTAAGATTGTAAACTTTCTCTCTTTTATTCTTAACCTTTGTTTTAGTCTTAATTACTGTTTACCTTTCTTAATTGTTGTGTTATTATTATTTATGCTTGTTAATTACGATTATATCATGTCTAATGTCATATGTTCAATCGTCTTTATCGCTAGCATCGTTAATAATATGAGTAGCTAATTCCCTTGTATGTTAGGATGAGGAAAACTGTAGTAGAGGCATGATAGGATAGACTATTTTAGTTAGTCTCGAATATGAGAATTAATCTAAGCAATTTAATTGAGGTTAGTCGAATGAGTGCACGCAGGAGACTAGCTAGGTAGTTAACCCCGACCTGGATCGAGAGATTGGAAGGGAAAGGCTTGCTTAGAATTGATAGGTGACTTCTAAGAGGACGAGAGTTAATTAGTAAAATCCCTAGGGTGGTTTGAGACCGAGAGGAGACAACCATTGCCCTTCTCATTGATAGATTGACTGACTTAGTTGACCCGTAGATGCCGATATTGCAGTAGACCGAATCCTAGCATATTTCTCTTTTATCTGATTTATTTCGTATTAATCTCTACCTTTATTTCTCTTCCTTTAAATCTTATTTAGTTTAGTTTGAAACCAATTTAAAACCCCTAGATTGTGACTGGCAGATTTAGATTACAGTTAGTTAGTTTCCTCCCTGTGGAGATCGACCCTACTTCCGCTATCTTCTTTAGTTAGTAGACTTAGGCTTTTATGTTTGGTGTATAACGACACGCATCAGTATGTATGTACTTGACTTGGTTTAGTTTGATTTTGGTGTGTATTTGAGACAATTGTTGTGTACACTTGATGTTGTAGTGTACCTAGTCGCGTAAAAGATTATGTGTATGTATGTATATGAGACAATTTGAACGAAGAAGATAATTTGGCTTTTATTAATTTGAAAGGCGTCGCTCGTGTGTTGGACTAAAATGTGTGTATTTTGAGCTATAAAGAATAAGAAAACTTGCATGAAACATTTATAGCAAAAGGCAGGAAGAACTTATTAGAGAATATTAGGAAAAATATTATTAGATATATATTATCATTAGATAATATATTATCAGTTAGAAAATATTATCAGTTAGGAAATATTATCAGTTAGGAAATATTATCTTTAGGAATATCTTTGAATTATTCTTGAACGCAACTCTACTATATAATGTAATCAGATCCATCAATAATAATCACCTCATTCAGTTATAATTTTCCTTTCATATTCTGACATGGTATGACATCATCGGCCGTATTCAGCAGCCGCTCGAAGTGCATCGACGTATGTTTATTGGTTTAGTCGTATTGTTTTCTTTTAATTTTATTCATTTGTCCGGTTGAGTATGCTACGGCCCTCATCGTTTGCTGGTGTCTCACGAGCTGCTTCGGCCCTCGTACATCATTTGTTTCGTCGGTGTTTCACGAGCAGCTACGGCCCTCGTGCCCCTTGACGTCTATTTAGTTTGTGTCTCACGAGTTGTTTCGACCCTCGTACACAATTAGTTTTATTCATGTTATTAGTGTGGCTCTTCTTATGGCACGATCCCTACAAAGGCAAGGCACTAAATTCGGTGAAAGCTTCGACAAAGGTCAACTTGGCTCATCTACATCGGTCTTATCAACTATTTTTCGTCCAGTCAAAGCGTTCGTCTAACTACCGTTTTGACTGAGGGGGTGTATTAGAGAATATTAAGAAGAATATTATTAGATATATATTATCATTAGATAATATATTATCAGTTAGAAAATTAGAAAATATTATCTTTAGGAATATCTTTGGATTATTCCTGAAGGCAACTCTACTATATAATCTCCCTTTCAGTTATAATCTCCCTAAGATAATATCATAATTAATATATTATCTAATGATAATATATTTCCTAATATTATCTAATACAATGTAATTGTAATATTCTCTAATACAATGTAACTGTAATATTCTCTAATAGAACTATCAAGAAATTATTGCATAAATTTGTTAAGTTTAGCGATCGATCTACACATTTACCAACCGATTACCTACCGAAAGTCTCCTGGAACCATAAATGACGCAAATTTTACCGACCGATTATTAAAGTTACCGACCGATTATGAAAGTTACCGACGAAAAGAGTATTTTAAGTGACATGATTATTAAAATTACCGAACGAATTATTAATTTATCGACCGACAGTCGATTGGTATTTACCAACCGATCTACGAAATACCGACCAAACTATTTTTTTGGTTGACTAGTCAAAGCCATTATACACCGACCGACTTAACAATTTAGCGACCATTTCTGCAATCGGTAAATTACTAACCACCATCAATCAGTTGGTAATTTTTATTTACCGACCATTTTAAACGGTTGGAAAAGTTCAAATATCAGTGATCACTAATTTAATTTACCGACTAGTTTTAAACGCCACCGACCATTCAAAATTATCGGTATTTGACTTGTTTCTAGTAAGGCTCGGGTCTCCATAATTCGACACATCGGAGTTGATTTTCCTCCACATATCTTTCCTCTCTATGTATTTTAGCCTCGCTACTCGGTCATCGACATTTATGTGCTTGATCATTCGAACACGTAGGATCAATTCTTGTTGAGTACCCGTCACGTTTTGCAAAGACCTATCAATTTGATCAACTCAATTAATTAATCAACATTCTTTTTTTAAATTTGTTTTCAGTTTCAATGGCAGTTTTAAAATCCTTGATCAATTAATCGACATTCTTTTTAAAACTTTTATTTTTAAAATCCTTGATCACATTTTTCAAGTTTTTTTTAATTATTCAAATCCAAAATTTTCACCCTTTCAAATCCCGACTCAAATTATCTGCATTTGAGCCGTGATATATAAATATCTTATGATAAAGTGTCGATTTTCTTTTTTATTTATTTTATTAAACTAAACAAATTTTCGTAAATAAAATTATTAACCAGACTCAAATATTAGAAAGGGATCATGCGTCTATTTTAAGTGTATAATCATATATGCTTGTCTGTTTGTCAAAATTGTTTATCTGATAGAGTCAAACATACTCTTAGAACGAGCGCAACACTTGGTGCGCCTTTTTTAAGGTCATGTTTGCCTTTGTCCCTCTTTCATGTCCAGCCAGAGCCGTTATGAATTATTAGTAATCGACTATTATTTGTAATATGACCTGACAATGTCTTCACTACAAAATCAGCCTAATCTATCAGAAGAAAGCAAATTTGTGACGGAATTTGCGTTGCATATGTCCGTCACTCTAATTGTCCCAAAAAGCGGTTTTGTGACGGACTTTCATGACAAAAGCTTTTTCTGACGGTTGTTCATCACAAAAGCCTTTTGTGGTTCCGTCACATACCCGAAGTACATGTCAAAGTTGGAGACAACAAAAGTCGAACTTTGTGACAAAAACTCCGTTACAAAAATTGACTTTTACGACGGAACTTCTGTCACAAATCTTAAGTTCTATTAACAAAGTCACTTGGTCAACAGAATTCAATATTTCGGACGGAAAATCTGTCAGTAAATTTTGTGACGAAATTTCTGTCAAAAATGTCAACAAAAGTCAAATTATGTGACGGAATATCCGTCACATATCGTGACTTTTTCTTTTAGATTGATTAGTTATTTTTTATTATTGGTAAGCGTATAATTGAATTTATAAAGGGACCTTCCCCTTCGTTGTTTGTCTAAGGCGAGGGGGAAGGAAGATCCCGTTGAGTTTTTATACTTTCATATCTATTCCTCGGTTCATCCAATTACTATAGCGATGAGCCCAATCCGGAATACGAACCATAAAAGAAAATACCTATTAAACCAATCACAAGAATACCATTTAACAGAATTTCCGTCACAAAGTTTCTTACCATGTCAAATAAAAACTTGGGTTAGATAAATTTTGTGACAAAAATTCCATCACAAAAGTCAGGATTTGTGACAAAAATTTCGTCACAAAAAGTTAACTTAGTTGACTATTGTGATGGAATTTCAGTCCCAAAATTTGACGGACCTGGTAAGAAACATTGTGACATAAATAGAGCCCCAGGCCACTCAAATTTTTTGAAAGATATTCCATCACAAAAGTCAGAATTTGTGATGGAAATTTTGTCACATACAGTTACACATGATCTGCGCCATTGACTTTGGTCAGCGCGCTTTCTTTTTGTGATGGAATTTCTATCACAAAAAAAAAACCGTCATAAATCCGTGAATTATGAAGGAATATAATTAATTCCGTCACATACCCTTGTCACTTTTCTGCGTTTTTATTGTAGTGCTTATTAGTCATTAATATTCTCTTAAATCGTCCTAGTCTTAGTTTAATTTCTTGTGCCAATAATGTAGTAGTTGCGTCTGACTTAGAGAGTCAGATGTGCATTGTGTAACGTACTTTTGTCTTTCCATCTGTCAAAAAAAAAAAAAAAAAAATTCTCTTTTGGCTTTAATTTTGTCAAATTCTTTCTTCAATTTATTTGCATGTATATATCGTTTGTACATTCTCATTCATTATTCATGTTTGCTTCGCCTCTACTCAACGTGAACCCTCAACTTCGATATTCAAATCCTTGTTTTATAAATCCAATCAACTTTGTCAAATTCATATGTTAGGTTGAAGACAATGTTTGCATATCATGCATCCTTTCAATAAATAAAGTCAAATTCAAATCGAGCGGGAGAGATGGAGTATCCAATTGAAGGGCTTCCTAATACGTACCCTTACCTCTTGCTTGGAATCTCAGTGAACTATCATTGTTCATGGACATGACGAGAGTCCTTCTAGACATAGAATGCTAATTGGGGAACAATTCTTTAGTTTTCATGTGCTTTTTTTGTCTTGACACGATATAAAGATTCAAAGGGTTTCCAATTTTTCACAATGGTGGCGTCTCTTGCAAATGTTGGCTTGTGTCTCGTACGGAGCTCCGTGGGCTGAATGCCACTGCGACGTGATGGCGTGCGGGTGGCTTTTCCCGTGTTGATGGCCACTATTTTGTCATTCTTTGCCTCGTCAAATATCAATGGGTTAGCATTTGTTGTATAGTCGGATATGGTCACCATTACTTTTTAATAGTTAGTATTTGTCTTTTTTACCGTTTGATTAATTATTGTTTACCTCTGTAAGGGGCAGTCGATAATCTGGTTGTATTGGAAGAAATTCATGTCCTCTGAGAGACCGTTCTTGCACGTGCTTCCTTTGACGTCATGGCCTTGAAAAATGACAACAATGGTGACACTATATGGGTGATCGGCTTGTGAAACGTTTTAATTTTCGAAACTTAAAATGGAAATATAACACTCCTACTCTATTCAATAATTAACTACACATGAGCGAGAACTCAGTGATGGTGATTAAGCATACAGTGCAAAAACAAAATAACCATGATAGGGAAGGTGGAATAACCAAATCAAACAAACAATAAGCCATAGAAAAGGTGAAATTAGCAAATCAGAAATCCAATTAGCCTTAATGAACAAATTAAGCACGGAAATAGCACATTAGAGTGAGATCAGGAGTTCGCTTAAGTGGTAAAAACTATTTATAATTACGATTCAATATGAGAGAGAAAACTAGAGAGAGGAAATTCTTTCTAGGTGCTCTTAGGGTTTTGTGCAAAGGCAAAACCTAATCTGATTTCTCATATTGCTATATTAAATTCAGTAGTAATAATAATAGACATTGGTATTAATTCATTAAATAATAACTTTAGTAATCAATAGTAACTTCATTAATATGCGTTTATGAATATTGAAAAAATGTTGAATGACACGAGACTGGAGGTTTTAGCTAAGCTGAAGGATATCCAATCGCAGGCTGAGGAGATTAATCAAGGAGTACACATAACGGAAAAGGGGCAGAATGAGTCAGATTGGCAAGTAGTGGGGGCTAAGAGGAAGAAGAATGGGACTGTAACATCTCATACTGGGAAATTACCATCCATAGATGAACACCCAGTTGGGGAACCCAGGAATAAAGGTAATATTCTTAAGCTTTGTATTGATGATGTGAAGGATGATATTAATTACTGGAATTCTGCGGTTTTTGGGTATGTCATGGGGGCTAACCCTCCGAGAATGGTATTGGAAGGTTACCTAAGACGGGAGTTAAAGAATTATGATATAAGTAAGATCAGTTTTCTGCCAAATGGTCTGTTCATGGTAAGATTTGCGACTATGGAACATCAGAAGTTGGTGTTGGAAAAGGGGGTAATGCTTTTTGATGGTAAACCTGTGATTTTGAGGCCATGGGATTCAGAGATAAAAATGACAAAAGTTGAAGTAAAAACTGTGCCAATATGGATTAAATTGGTTGGCTTGGATTTAAAATTCTGGGGAAACTTGTGTCTGGAAAAACTTTCATCGTTGCTAGGAACTTTTGTGAGGATTGCTGATATTACCTTAAATATAAATTTGTATTAAATTTGAACTAGTAACTATTTTTTTTTTAGGAATAAAGAATTCTGGCTCGGCCCGGAATAAGAATATGCTGGGATATGCTAAGGTGCTGGTTGAGGTGGAGGTGGATCAAGTGTTTCCTGATAAAATTCAGTTTGAGGATGAGAATGGCAAGGAGGTTACAGTTTTAGTTGAGTATGACTGGGTGCCTATAACATGTCAAGAGTGTCATGGTAGGGGGCATACTGCTAATGAATGTAGGAAGAGAAATGCTCCAAAACATGTCTGACCTGCTCCTGTTAAGAAGGTTTGGAAGGAGAAGGGGGCTCCTATACATGTTCTGGATCCAAAGGACTTTCCTGTCCTAGCTAAAACAGCTGTGATTGGTGACACTAGCCTTAGTAGTGTTAGGAAGGAGCTGGTAAAGGATAGTGTGGTGGATGTGGTGACTCCAGCAAGTTCTCCTGTGAGTTATAGCTCTTTATTTACCCCTGCCAGAATTATCAATAGAATGACTAGACATGAGACTAGAATTCCTGGGGGGCAAGAGAGTGAGTTTGTTGTAAAGTTCAACAGTGCCTTGGAGAAATCTGCTGAGATGGTGGATAAAGGTGGTGGAGGAGGAGTTCAAACCCCTCCAAATGACTAGAGTGGGTTTTTTGGAATGTTAGGGGCCTGAACAATGTTGATAAACAGAAATATATTAAGTGGTTTATTCACCAAGCTGATGTTGACATGTTTGGGTTCCTTGAGACTAGGGTAAAACCTGGTTCTCTAAATACTGTAGCAAGTAATGTTTGTACTGGATGGTCGTTTATCACTAATCATCAGTTCCATAATAGGGGAAGGATTTGGGTTCTTTGGAGAAGTCAAGCACTTTAGGTGGTTATCCTGGATATGTCTAACCAGTTTATTCATCTTGAGGTGCTCAACATTTCTGATAATAGTAAATTTTTTATAACTTTTGTGTATGGGTTTAACAAACCAGAAGATCGTGCTCCTCTGTGGGAGGACATAATCAGGATGAGGGTTAGAGAACCATGGATGGTTCTGGGTGACTTCAACAATGTGTTGTATGCTGATGAAAAGATTGGGCTGCCAGTAAAGGATATTGAAACTATTCCTTTTCAGAGAGCTATCACCTTCAGTGACCTTCAAGATATCAAAACTGTAGGTGCCTTTTTCACCTGGAATAACAAGCAACCAAGTGGTACTAGATTTTTCAGCAGGATTGACATGGTTTTAGTGAATGAGAGCTGGGTGAGGAGTATGCCAGATTATTATGCCCATTTTGGACCTGAAAGGGATTTTGATCACTGCCCTTGTATCATTGAGGAGGGGGATTCTTTAAGCTATTGGAGGAAACCATTTAAATTCTTTAATATGTGGAGTAAGGCACCTGAATATAAGGAGATAGTTCATCGTGCTTGGAGTAGGGAGGTTCAAGGAAATCATATGTTCTGTATTGAGACTAAGCTTAAGGGATTGAAAGCTGAGTTAAAGAAGCTGAATAGAGGGTTGTTTTCTGATGTTGAGAGAAATGTAGAGGTAGCATATGAGCTTATGTTCAACTGTCAAAAAGAGTTACATACTGACCCTACTAATCTTGAGCTGATGGATAAAGAATACCAGACTAGAGCTAGTTATATGATTCTTAAACAAGCTAAAGAGGATTTCTTGAAGCAGAAAGCTAAATGCAGCTGGGCTCGTGATGGGGACCTTAATACAGCTATGTTTCATAAGATCATCAAGCAAAGGCAAGTTCAGAATAAGGTATTCAGGATTGAAGGCATTGATGGAATCATATATAAAAAACCTGAGGCCATTGTGCAAGCCTTTGTGGTTTATTATAAAGAACTGTTGGGAACCCCATGATTAACTGGTGAGTTTAATCCTGGTGTGATGAGGAGTGGCCCATTGGTTCATATTGATGAATGGCATGCACTTTGTCCGATACCTAATGAAAGAGAGATCAAGGAGGTAGTGTTTGCCATCCCCTGGGATAAGAGCCCTGGTCCAGATGGCTATAATAGCTGTTTTTTTCGAACTAGTTGGGACATTATCAAGGATGAGGTGTGTCTTGCTATCCAGAATGTCTTTATTTCAGGAAGACTGCTGAAACAAACTAACTGCACTAACCTTGTCCTCATACCTAAAGTGGCTAATCCTGGTTCTGTGAAGGATTTTCGTCCTATTGCCTGTTGTAATACCATTTATAAGATAATTGCAAAATTATTATGTAATAGATTAGCTGGTGTCTTACCTGGAATCATTAATCCTGCCCAGGCTGCATTTGTTAAAGGAAGAAGTATTATGGGCAACATCTTGATCAGTCAGGATCTTATTAGGATTTATGCTAGTAAGAATGCTTCTCCTTGATGCATGCTTAAAGTGGACTTAAGGAAGGCTTATGACTCTATTGAATGGAGCTTTATGGAGCAGGTTCTTAGATATTTAAATTTTCCTTCCCACTTGGTGAAGCTAGTTATGCAGTGTGTTACTACTCTTTCCTACTCTATTGTGCTTAATGGTAGCTCTCATGGCTTTTTCAAAGGAAGGAAGGGACTTTGACAAGGGGACCCTCTTTCTCCCCTCTTGTTCACTCTGTGTATGGAGTATTTGAGTAGAATGTTAAATATAGTTAGCAGTTTTTAGGGATTTAAATTTCATCACCTTTGTAAGGGCCTCAAGCTAAATCATCTCATGTTTGCTGATGATTTACTTATTTTCTGCAAGGGAGATGTGAGATCTGTTTTACTGCTTGTGGAGGGTTTTAGATGTTTCTCAAGTGCATCTGGTCTTCACATTAACAATGAAAAGTCTGAGTTGATCTTGAATGGGGTTACTGCTGATGTTGAGGGTACCATTTTGGATGCTACTGGTTTTAAGAAAGGCACCTTACCTTTCAAATATTTGGGTGTAACTATTTCCCATAGGAGGCTTTCTAAGAATGACTGTAATATGCTGGTGGAGAAGAAGGTGGCCAGAATTAAAGGTTGGAACAAGAGAAGAATCTCCTATACTGGCAGGCTTACTTTAGTTAAGGCTGTCTTGAGTACCATACACAACTACTGGGCTCAAATGTTCATCCTGCCTTGTGGGGTGTTGGATAAACTTAAAGCTCTTTGTAGGAACTTCTTATGGGAAGGTGAGGACACCAAGTCTAAAGCTCCTTTGGTTGCCTGGAATATCTTATGCAAAGACAAAGAATATGGAGGTCTAGGTTTGGTGGATAGCAAGATATGGAATTGTGCTGCTGTAGGGAAGTTGGTGTGGTGGATTGCTACTAAGAAAGACCACCTTTGGATAAAGTGGATTGATAAAATTTACCTGAAAGGAAGAGACTGGTATCACTATGTTCCTAGTAATTACAGTTCCTGGGCTTGGAGGAAGTTGTGTTTCATTAGGAATATGTTTATGCCAGCATTGATTTGTGGTCAATGGATGTCTGCTGATGATCAGTATTCCATTTGTAAGGGATATGCTTGGTTGAATGTGACTCAAAATACCAAAATGGGCTGGTGCAGAGTAGCTTGGAACAGGTTGAATTTTCCAAAACATTGTTTCATTAGTTGGTTAATGTGACAAGGACGTCTACTCACAATGGATAGGTTGGTCAGGATGAGGATTGTTAGGGATAGTGTTTGTTTGTTGTGTGGACTGGCTGAGGAATCTCATATTCATCTGTTCAAGGAGTGTGCTTATGTGAGGATATGTTATGCTCTTCTGCAGGACTGGATTCAGATCACACCTCAAGTGTGTTTTGATGCTGAAGGATTACTGAAGATGAGGCATCTTACTGGTTTTCAACGTAAAGTCTGCTGGTCTTTACTAACAGCAGTGCAATACAGCATCTGGCAATGCAGGAATCAGTGTAGATTTGGAAATTTTGTGTTCCATCTTAGATACCTAATAGAACAAGTAAAAAGGATTGCTAGGATTAGATTAATGAATATACAAATGGGTCGAATTGCTAGGTCA